>CM031237.1:731981645-732096645 GCA_018340775.1 Taxus wallichiana var. yunnanensis | reverse complement strand
ATAGCCTAGAAGGTCAAAATCCGAATTTCACAAGGAAGATTGAGTACACACTACCCCAAAACAAATTAAATTCATTCCAAGCCAACACACATTAAGGCTACCAACTCACATTTATTTCCCCTTTTTGTCACATCCTAATTAGCACTAGATAAACACTTTTAAATTAACTTAAGAGGGGTGCTAAAACACAATTAATAAAAGTGACTCCACATGCAAATAAAAATACAATAACTCACAATTAAATAAAATCAACAAGACAAAATTACAAACATTCCCAAGGTCACTTTTGAGGTCACCCCCAATGGGGACCTCCTAACAAACTACAACAACAAACAACATATGAATACATGTGTTGCCATGGTGACTGTTGCCAATACTCCATATTCTCTCATTGTTGGTCTCCTATCCCCCTTTGGTTTATTGTGTTGCAAACACCTGCAAAAGTCAAGACAATACCTTTTTGGCCTCATGGCCATATTAACAACATCGAAATAATAAAAATACATGCATATACATATAATCAATTATCATAACTTAAACCAAGACAAGTAATTTTCCATCGTTCACAATTCCAATTATTTCAATTTCATTACTTTATCAACTAGCAATAAGATCACGACATCAAATACATCATCTAACATCATATAATTATCAAAATAAATGCATTAGTCCAATATAAGCTCAAAATCAACAATTGATATATCCAAATATGCATATAATCCATCTGTAAATCATGTCAGCTTGCTCCTCACTTGATTCATTGTTTAGTTGTACATTAAACCATCTCGGGTGCATGGGAACTACTGGCATGATATTTGAAGGGGTGGTTAAGTTTAATAGGTGAGACCTCTTGGATCATCATATAGATCGATGTATTGAAACTCGTAGGGCTCGGTCCTTTAGTGAGAGGTGTATGTGACTTGTAAAGTATGAGTTGGCACTATCAGCTCAGCCCCAACTCACCTTCCAGATCGACAAGGTGGTTAGGATATTTGTAGATCATTGTAAATTGTCTCACGTACAAAAATAATTAGAACTTAATTAGTTTAAAAAGAAATTTCACATGTTATGCATAATGAAGAATGGAAGAAGGATCCCCTTCAACATAAAAATTGGACTTCTCTTGGTGTTGGGTCCCCCAAAGACATGTTGTGGGGTCCACCATTGAATGTCAAACATCGAGGTGAATACCTATTATTTTTTAGGATGAGTTTACAACTTTGTTGGTTCCACGTTATGACACTTGGAACATTCTCATTCTTTCACATCATCATTATGTAACCTTGCACTTATTTTTTATTAGTTTGAACTTAATTTTGTCGAATGATATCTTCTATATATGGACGATGTTTTCTTCCATTGAAAAGGATTCAAAGATATCTTTAGGTATAATTCTATATGCAACTAGTATTGGTATATTTTGGGAACATTGGAAACTTTGATATGTCCTCTCGGTTCACACCTCCCCATAGAAGAAATTGTTTACCACCTGAAGTTTCTACTCTCATTCAATAAAGGTACAACTTCCTCATCTCTAGAATTTTCTCCCTCTATTTGAACCGTGATTCAAATCACAATTTTTTTTTGAAGAGAGTTACTAAATCCCTTTATTTTATTCAATTGACATGTGTCATAGTGTCTTTCTTCATCTAAAGATTTCTCTTAACCTTCATTGACCGCACATGTTTAAGATGAAGAAGCTTTCTCTTTTTGTTGAATACACAAAGAAGGGAATATAAAATTACATGTAATGGCATTATAAACATCACCAATTTATGATATCCCTACTAGGGTTCTTATAACAATGCAACATTAAAATTGCAAACATAAATGTTGATATAATGTGTATAAACATTACCAAAATATGTGGGTCCTAAATTAATTCAACATACATATTGAACTACAATTACAAATTTTTCCCTCAAACATGGGGCATTAAACATACATCCAAAAATTATGAGTGATTTAACCTCCTATGTATCCAAAGTTAGTTCATTCATGTAAACATGGAATCCCCAAAATTGAATGAAGATATAGTTTACGCATGTTAATCACAACATATATCCATGATAAAAGTAACAAATTCATAAAACCTAAAAGTCTCTTACGAACATGTTGTGGTGGATCTCCCATCCTGTATGGAACTTTGTCTCGGAGGATACCTGGGTATTTAGTTTATTTCTCGAGCTTATCGAACCTAACTGTCCCCTAACTGGAATATGTAACCAAGTGACTAAAAAAATTCACAACTCTATCATTTGAATCTTTACACTCATGATGTTTTGGTCTTTTCATTTTATCTTCTCTTAGCCAATTCTTTTCTAGAGGCTAGAAAAAAATATGCTCATATTATACTTTATCTACATTGTTATCAACAAAGGGACTATAATAATACATTGTAAATATAAAAATTTCTTTGTGAATGTATGTGTTATCTCCAAATCACAACACCCTATGGTTTACAAAAGTGTGTGTGCTTGAGCTCACGGTGTGATTGGATAACATGGAATCATCTCTCAAGATGTGGGACTTGCGGGCTTGAGATGATCCTCCAGAGAAGGTTGGTTCCTGCTCCTAAACTACCTGCCACAATCTACTCTAATGCAGGAAAAATATCTAATCCTAATCTAACTTTTCAAGGGACCAGGAGGGATATTATATGAAAAAAAAATCCTAAACTAAAGCGCAGATACACTAGAAAAGGAGGGAATGAGGATTTTTTTCCAATTTGTGAAAAATAGAAGAAAATACATAATAGAAGGGGTGATAACATTCCTCCACAATCTAGAAAATGCATTAACAATCATAGTTCTTACATGCACAATAATAATAAATCCCTACAATAATATAGAATAGACATAATATGTATGTATCGAGATTGAAGGAGAAATAGGAATGCAAACCAAACAATGAAATGGAAGATACATCCACAAACTTGCTTTTAGTGCTGCATTCTTAAAAATACGAGTTCAATCCTTTACAAAATATGAGCTAGGATCACCATGCAAGGAGTCCACTACAAGGGCCTACAACACATTGGCTTAACAAAGCAATTTTGAAAGAGTTTTTCTACTTAAAAACTATATCCCTTTACAACAAACCCAATACTCCAATTTATAGAAATTTGAGTAGAGAGAGAGAGAGAGAGAGAGAGAGAGAGAATGAAAATCCCAAATTTTTTTCCTTCAACCACATGAAAAAGGTAGTAAATGGACTGGAATGATGTTTTGTTTCTTGAAAAAGGCTCCATAATTCCCCATAACTTTCAAAGCAGTTGGGATACGTCAACCCATGCTTAATTAATATATCCTAGGTACCAAATAAAACACTGTTTTGAACTTGGGAATGTTTTCTACAACATATCCATTGATTCTTCATCAAATTCCAGATTTATGAATTTTGTGCATTGGGATTGGAAACAAGATTCCAACGGTACCAATTTTGTGCTTTTTCATTGAGAAATGTAAAAGTTATGTCTGCTTGACTATGGGAACTTCTATTTTGGGTGCTGTGCATTTATGTTATTTCACTGGATCGGGTTTTTAACTAACTATATTTGAATATATATTTTTAAATTGTTCACCCTCCTAACCTTGCCAAAATTAAAATTTCAGGCTTCTATGTCGTAGAGGATGTCGAGACCTTTCCAACGATATAAAGTTTGTTGAATTTCAAGCACCAAGTCAAAATTTATGCCCATTTGAAAATTTATATTAATCCGTACAAGAAATGGTGAAAATTGAAAATTTGCAAAAATCCCCCCAGGCCCGTAACTTGCAAAATATGAAGAGTTAGAAGGACTTCTTTATATTTTCGAAAGGAGAAGAAATTTCCTATCTAATGAAGATGCTTTGGGAATCTTTAAGTACTTAAAATATGTAAAAAATCAGATTGAAGCACTAAAAGGGGGAAAAGAGGGTTAGTTGACCAAAATTAAGCATGAACTTATTTTGGACAACAATTTGGTGACTCAGCGGGGTTATCTACCTATCAAATGAAATATGGCCAGTTGCCTATAGAAATCCATTGGGCATGGAGTCTTCCGGTAGTCTCATATCTGATCTGGGATTGCCTTCCGCTGCTTGCACTCTCATCCTTTGTAAGAAGACCTTGAATTCAAGGTTTTGAAAGTAAAAATTTTCCACGAAACTAGGAAGCTTTTCCCTCATTGTTCTTTTGAAAAATTTAAAATGGGGCTGATATTTCTCACTCTTGATACTTTCTACAACATAAAATGCAGCCCCAATTGCTGCCAGTCTATCTATTGCTTCATTCTTCTTTCTTGGGATGGAATTGATACCAAAAGCTTCAAAATATTCAATAAGATCCCATACCCGATTCTTGTAGTTCTTCAACAAATCATTCTTGGCAGCATTTTTCCTCTGACTTGGTTCACAATCAGCTCACTATCACCAAATACTTGCAAGTTTTTATACCTCTCTTTCTTGCCCAATGCAATCCGTGAATTAAGGCTTCATACTCAGCTATGTTGTTTGAGAAAGCAAACTGAAAAATGGAAAGCTGAATAATATTTTGTACCTTGAGGTGAAATAAGCATAGATCCTCCTCCTACACCTTGTCTACTCGTTGATCCATCAAAGAATAACTTGCATACGTCATTATAATCCTTGTGGTCCATCTTTGTGATCTTTAGGGAGAGGATGATTCTCTTCATGTAAACAATAGACACCTAACTCAGATTCTTCTATTTCTTTGTAAGGGTAAAAATCATGTCACTTGTTTGCCCACTCATCAAGAGTCAAGTCTGGGATGCATCCAACCTTAGTATTTGCCTCATAGGTGCTTGGAAGATCCTCTTGATCAAAATCTAGACAATTCACATTCATTGGACTCGATGTGTGAGGATTTATGTGAAAGTTTGCAATGGGCTCAGATCTGATTGTAGACTTAGCTACATACCTTGTTCTGGATAGCATGTGTGACCAATAAATAGATAAATAGCCTCCAATTTTAGCAGTGAAGTATCTTGAAAAGCACAATGCAAAGAGTGGTGGCAGGTCTATGACTGATTCATCTTGCAAAACGGTCACATTGGGACATACATCCAATGTGAGGCTCAAATATTTGATTACTCCAACTATTATTATCGATGTCCTATCCAATTGCACCACACATTTAGAGATGAATTCATATTGAAGGCCCAATTGATCAGCTATCTGTTTTGCCATAACTAAGCTACTTGCTCTCGAATCAATCATGTAGTTATGTACCAAATTATCTCCTATAATCAATGAGATATAGAATGGTGGTGGCTTAAAATTCTTTCCTTGGTGGCTTCCTTGATTTTATCTTTGCTTGAGCTGCATTGGTAAGCACCTTTTCTTGTTGATTAGGTGGCTGATTTGATGCTGACCAATTTTCCATAGCAGCTTGTAATAGGTCTCTTTGTCCTAGGATAGCCAATGATTCCCACATTGAGATGTTTACATTCATTTTCTTCATCTTGTCAATGATGTTGGATGGAGACAATCTATCTCTCTTCTGCCCCTTTCCTTGCACATTATTCTCTTGCACATACGTTACAATGGGCACTTGAGCTGGTCTAGAAGGCGGCTTGGATTGGCCCTACACATTGGGAGATGTACCTTGATCACCCATACCTTGTTGAGAGAGAGGGTTGTGGGTCACTTGAATTGGATGATTTTCCTTCTCCAATATTCCTTTTCTTGGACCATGTATTGGTTGCTACAATTTGAGAAGGTGTTTGGTTTATACCATAGAAATCTTCAACTTATCAATTAACAAGTGTGGTCTCATTTGGAGGTGTGTCTTGTTGAGTTTCTCCCTACTATTTATTTCCTTCTTGGCTTGTCTCTTGTTCCGCACCCGTTGTTGTCACCATAAGGGCTTGATTCAAAGCACCATTAAAACACATTGACTAGTTATGAGGTTGATTACATGGGAAACACTAGTCATATTCTTGGGCCATTTTATTTTGTACTGCTACCAAATCTCTAGATGTGGATGTAGCATTAGGATTGTAAGGCTAGAATGGTCTATTAGCAAGAGGCTTGACTTGGTTTTGATTTGTAGCTTGAAAGGGTGGCCTGTTAGGCTGATATGGAGGTCTATTGGGTTGAGTTTGAGGCTGATATGGAGGTCTAAAATTTTGAGCTTGCTTCCTCTTAAGTGTCACCAACTCACTACCCAAAATTTTCAATTTCTTCATGACTTCTTGGATCTCATTTGAGGTACTAGAAGATGAAGTAGAAGCTTTAGTTGAATTCTAATTTCTTGGAGCAGGAATGGGAGCTAATGTGGGTGCTTGACTAGTTCTTGGAGATCCTAATTCTGGATATAGAGGCATAGGTGGCCTAGGTGTGAGTTTACCAGCTTGGATCAATCAATTTTTATCTCTAATAGCAATGTTATAGGCTGTGGGTAAAGTTATACCTCCCATGGATTGAATCATCATAGCAATATCATAATTTAAAGCTTTATCGAAGTATAGGAAAGATCCTTGATTATTGGTATCATGGCGATTGGAATTCTATCCCATGTCCTCTAAAATATGAATTTGAAATCTATCAAATTTTCATTAGGATCCTCTTAATAGTTTTCAATTGTTCCAAAAAGAAAAATTATCCCCCTTTTCTCCAAATTAATTGTGAAGAGTTGTGCACAAATGGTCCCAATTCGAATACACCCCTTATTAGGCATTTGAACCATTACAAAGATTTTATTTTTAATGAATATAGCAATAATTTAACAACAATTTTCATTTCAGTAATTTTGTGGATTACACAGACATTTGCAATGTCTTGGATTTGGTCAATCAGAGTTGGCAGGTTCTCTCTAGTGAAATATGGAACGTTATTCAATGCTACAACCTGGAACTAGATTTTTACATTGAGAGAAAGTGGGATACTTCCGGTCAAGTTGACATAAGGATTGGGTTGTGCCATCTTGATTGGTCGAAGAACTCTAGTTGACTAAAATGAAAGGCCTACCAGGGTGGAGGTGTTGACAAATTTTTGTTTGGCGGAGATGGAGACATTTGAGCTCTTATTCATCTCTTTTCTCTTTCTAGGGATAAATAGATTTGGATAAATATTCCCTCTTCTCTAGTTCTTGACCTTGATTGGATTCTTCTCATGAATCGCCAAGCTTGAATTGCTGAAACCAAATGATTCTACCTCTCTTGGACTCACAAGATGTGCAATTCAAAGCTTCTAACAAGCTAGAAACTTACAACAAGTGCACATTAATTTTTCTATAATTAAAATGAAGAACTCTTGTCTCATCGGCCATGCCATAATTTGTCATATCCAAATCACAACACCCTATGGTTTTTACAAGTGTGTGTGCTTGAGCTTACAGTGTGATTGGATAACATGGAATCATTTCTCAAGTTGTGGGACTTGGTGATTAATATTATCCTCCAAAGAAGGCTTGTTCTACTCCGAACTACACCCGCCACAATCTATTCTAATGCGAGTAAACTATCTAAGCCTAATCTAACTTTTCAAGGGACCAAGGAGGGAGATTACATGAAAATAAATCCTACACTAAAGCGGTGATACACTAGAAAAGGAGGGAATGAGGATTGTTTTCCAATGTGTGAAAAAAGAAGCAAAATACATAATAGAAGGGGTGATAACATTCCTCCACAATCTGGAAAATGCATTCACAATCATAGTTCATACATGCACAATAATAATGAATCCCTAAAACAACATAGAATAGACACAATATGTATGTAATGAGATTGAAGGAGCAAGAAGAATGCAAACCAAACAAAGCAAGGGAAGATACATCCACAAACTTGCATCTAGTGCTACATTTTTGAAAATACACAGTTCAATCCTTTACAAAATATGGGCCTGGATCACCATGCAAGGAGTCCACTACAAGGGCTTATAGCACATTGGCTTCACAAAGAAATTTTGAAAGATTTTTACTACTTAAAAAATATCTCCTTTACAATGATCCCAACACTCCAATTTGGAGAAATTTGAGGAGAGAGAGAGAGAGAGAGAGAGAATGAAAATCCGAAAATTTTCCTTCAACCATTTGAGAAAGGTAGTAAAAAGAGTGGAATGATTTTTTTTTCTTGTAAAAGGCTCCCATATTGCCCCATAACTTTAAAGAAGTGAGATATGTCACCCATACTTCATGCATCTCAACTACCAAATAAAACACTATTTTGAACTCCTGGGCACATTGTCTGCAACATATCCATTATCTCTTCATCAAGCTCCATATTTATAAATTTTGGTACCTTGGGCTCGGAAACATGGTTCCAATGGTCAAAATTTTGTGCATTTTCATTGAGAAATGCAAAAGTTTTGGTCGATTGAGTGCAGCGACTATTTTAGGTTTGCGATGCATTTCGTTAATTGATGGGACTGAGTTTTTAGTTGACTAGAGATGAAGATTTTTTTATTTTTCACCCACCTAACCCTTCTAAAATAAAATTTCAGGCTTCTATGGTGTAAAGGATGATGATACCTTTCCAACGATATAAATTTTGTTGAATTTCGAGCACTGGGTCAAAAGTTATGCCCATTTGAAAATTTGCATTAATCCGTACAAGAAATGGTGAAAATGCAAAATTTGCAAAAATCCCCCTATGTCCCCAAGCTCAAAATTGGAAAAAATTTCAAAAAATCCCCTAAGCCTCCATGCCCAAAATTGAAAAAGTTTGAAAAAAATCCCCCGAGGCCCGTAACTTGCAAAATATGAAGAGTTAGAAGGACTTCTTTATATTTTAGGAAAGGTGAAGAAATTTTCTATCTGATGAAGGTGATTTTGGGAATCTTTATGTACTTAAAATATGTAAAAATCAGATTGAGTCACTAAAACATGGGAAAAGGGGTTAGTTGACCAAAATGAAGCATGAACTTATTTTGGACAATAGTATGTTAACATCCTTGACTAAACATTGAAATCTACTTGCACAAGTTTCCCTGCAACATGGTTTTATTTTAAGTTACAAATATACAAGCATTTTAAAATTATCTTCCTCTAAAAATGTTTCCAATTATAGGGTCTTACAAAATAGTGTTCAAATGGAAGAAAAATAATGGAAACATACATTCAATAAAGAAAAATGCTTATTATACCTAAATACTTATTTAGAGAATCTCTCATGCTTTCTACCTCCAAATTTTAACTCCAACAATGAGTTGTTTTTTCACCAAATGTGAATTGGAGATAAAGAACAAAAACATGATGAAAAAATCACTTATTAAATGTGTTACCCATAAAATACAAACATTGTGTTACTAACCCATCTTCACGAATGATCCTATGTTCGCTTTTGGATATTCTTATTTTACGCATGGGATTGGCTTGTCTCTTATATTGTCAGCTTTTTTTTCCACTTTCATTTTACGAAGCTGCATGTGGAGTTTCCAAAACTTCTCAATCTTGTGTCTATTTTTCTGAAAATGAATTATTATTATTTTTGTTATTCCCGTATCTTGTTTAGGAGAATAGTCTTTTTCATTTTCTATTAAGGATTTCCTTTTCTAAAACATAACAACATAGTGGTTATCTAATCCACATAATGTATAGTTAAATAAGTGTCCTAAATCTTCTGCTACCTTACCCACCTTTGCATAATCAAAGTGAACATTGGAATATTTACATTGCCCAAAATTCCTAAGACATTTATTTGTGCTAGATTTCCGAGGTGAAACCGTGTTCTTTCCTCTTTTAAACCCACTAACATCATCGGTGATCACGTTATGAGGTCTTCCTAGTATTCAAATTTATATCATCCTCATTATTAGTATTATGAATAAAAATATTCTTTTTACCTTGAATAGGCTGATTTTGGAGATCTAGTGGGAAAGCCTCTTTTTAAGTTTTGGATATTTCCAAAATTTAATCCTTACCACTATCATGTTCAAATCCTTCATAGCGAGGTTCTCCACTCAATATATGGGATTAGTAATACTTCATCCATTTATTTCAACACCCTCTCATTCAAAACCCATCATATTCAGTAATTTAGATTCAATACCTCTAGATTGAACTTCAAACTTACCAAAATCAACATCTGATTTTTATGGGAGAAAGGTAAATGGTTTGATTTACTTATAATGCATAAGTCTAATTTGGTTTTTGCATCTATAGTAGAGAATTATCCTTGGTGTATTTTAATTTCTCCTCCACTTTATTACCAGTTTGAAACTTTTTAATGATCATATCCTTTTCTTACAATTCCAATTGCAATGTTTCCATGACACCTAGGAAGATTTATCCTTGTTTGGTTAGTTTCTATTGAATTTTAAGATTTGTGTTCTTCAATGAATGCCATCTTTTTCTCAGTCTGAATTCTCTCATCGAATTTGGCAGTTAATGGCTCCTAAATCCTAAAATTTCATAACCTTGCTCATGGTTAACTTGTTGCAACTTATATCCAATTGCAAATTGAACCAAATGAAATATTCTCAAGGGAAAAACTATTAACAATTCCTAAAAAATCCTACACTAATGCAAAAATTGATGTGAAAATGGTGAGTTTTACTGACTCGTGTTTCTTGTAATCATGGATACTTATAAACTATCTCAAATTAATGTATTACATTAAATTTTGTACTTAAGCATTCTAAAGTTGAAGTGTAATAAGAAATTTAAAATTTTACCCCCAATTCCGCATTCATATCCTTCGTTTTCCATTTCTAATAAAATGTGTAAATTATGTGAATTGGTTTAAATCTTTAAAAATCCGATCATAACCGAAATAAACATCAACATATGAAGCAAAAAAAGAGACTCAGTAAATCCAAAAATTGATAATGTATTTCACCTCAAAAGGCTACGTATTTGGGTTTCTAAAGTGAAGAACTAATCCTCTTGATGATGTCAAAATAAACCCATTTCTTACATAAAATTATCCACAATTGAGAAAATAGGATTTGTAAAATCCATAGAGTACTTTTAGTAATCCTTATAACAAACTCTTATCTCTATTCCTGATTGTATTATCTTCCTACACCAAACCATCTACTTCATTTACATTTTTCTCTCTAGAAAGGAAAACATTTATCCAAAGGATTAAATTCTCTCCAAATTTGGAAAAAGTCTTTGGTTTATCTCTTCGCTCCATTCTTGTTGGAAACATATTACAAAATAAAAAAATTCTCCAAAGAAAATTTCCTTTATCTCAGTATATTTAATCCTTAGGACATTACACAATCCTATAACATGCATGTCTAGCTCTGGTGTAAATTTGTTGGAAGGAATAAGAGTATTAATCTTATTTACATATGACTTCTCCTAGACACTAAATCATGCAAATTGGGTATTTATATAGTCCTAATCACATATTACTATTCTTATGATTCTTAAGTGAGAAAAGTACTAATTGATCGCTATCTTTGGCCACTTTTCTTTCTTTCTAGTTTTAATCTTAATATTACACACCCCATCGCCCAGTCTGCAACCTTCGTTATCTTGCATATTTTCTAAGTTTAGACACCAGCGCCTAGACACCCCCCTTCCCCTTATGGAGCCCATAACCTCTTTGTACTTTGATTACATCTTTTGGATCCTTTCTAGGTATTGTGCATATTTATTTCTTACTAGTCAAAATTTTAGTTATTAATTAGAAAATTTAACTAAGGAGTCATATAAATATAAATCTTTGTGATCATAATAAGGGACCAAGCACTAAGTATCTACTATCTCCACCTAAGGTTACATCAAAAGGAATTTACAAGAGCATTCAAACATCCATCTAGCATCCACACAAGGGAAAGTGAGTGTGTTCTTCTCGCATAAACTTCATAGGAGGGGAATTTATTTTTTCATGCACACATCTATCTACATTTTCCGAGCTAGTTATTTCTTGCTATCAAGTATGAATCACAAATGTGTGAAATCCTTTAAAATTTCCTTTTGAATATGGCTCACGTTCTGTTATTTTCCTAACCCTAGCTTCCATTGTGATGATTTTGCTTCTTCTCGGGAGGTGGTGGGTTCTTGTCGAGGACTTACGTGTGTGCATCCAAACTCAACCACGGGAAGATAAAATGGCTTAGCTGGTGGTTTGGGTGGGAATGAGCTCTATAAAATCACTACTATGTAGGTGGGTAGAGATGGAAATGATGGGTTCTAAGAGGTTTTACAACAAGGGGTTCTATCTTCTTCTCTAGTTGATTCACAAATTAATGATCGTGCCATACAGAGTTTCCTTGGTTCATCGCATCCTAGTCTTGGTGTTTGCATTTTTGGGAAGAATCATGGGTTAGGTTTCCCTATTTATTTTCTCCTCCATGCTTCAGATTTGGTTTATGTCATCCCATTTCCTTCGATCCTATCTTTTGCAGTGGTGAAGCTAATGTTGGAAGGTTCATTGGTGTTGTTTTGAGTGAGGCCAGGACTATAGGTGGTGGAGGTAGAAGGGATACCTTTGGTCCAAACAGGCGACTCGGTTGGGGTAAAATCCTTCCCGACTATGGAAAAAATGGGTGTAGGTCTCATCCTAAACCCACGGCCTACGCTTTAAGAAAATCTAAGGTATCCTTTGAATACGAGGTTACCAAGAATATTGAATATTTTTCAATTGAGGGGTTTGATTTGCAAGTTCAAGTAATGGATGCCATGGACTCCCTACTCGCATAGTTTTATTTCTTAACAATGGTGCCCCCTCATTAAAGTTAAAGTTAATATTTCTCCTTATACCCATGGAGTTTTTGTAGAATTTTTATAGTTCCTCTGATAAGGAGATTATTGGTGGGAAATTTTGGGATTTCCAATCGCATATCCTTTGCACGGCCATGGTTTCTCTGGTTTAATCCATAAACTAAAACATTTATTACCATACCAAGTATGGATAAGGATACACTATCTTCCCTACACTTACGAGAGCGAGGATTGCTTGAGCTATGGGTGATGCATTGGGTAAATTCTTAGCTATTGACCCCAAAACTAATTCCTTTGATCACACCACTTATGCCCAAATATAGGTGGATATGGACACAACTACCAAATTTCTAGCCACTATGAAACTCAATGTCAACGAGTCAATATGTACATAAAATTAAGATTATAAAGGGTTCCCATTTAGATGCAGAACTTACTTTTCTTTGGGACATCTAGATTCTGATTGTCAAATGGTTGAAAAAAAAAGTAAAGAAAGGGTTTCTTGGTGGAAGTTTTTAATTTAGATAATTTTTTTGTCTATGGACTTGAGGACAATGATATAAAAAATGTTTAGGTTACTCTCAAGGATAAACAAGAGGAGAATTTGTGTGCGGATGCCCCATGCCCCACTATTTTGGCTAAGATTTCAAATCATGTGGTGGGAAATTGTGGGGCCTCCTTTCCCCAATCTCCATGTCTGAAACAAAATCAAAATAATAAAAATGAGGAGGTTCTTGAAATTCATATACCTGTCCACCCAGATGAGAATGTGGATCCTAACGCGGTTGACGGTTGGAAGGTGGTGAACAACAAAAAGAAAGGAAAGACTGTAAGTTCTCCTATAAATTTGAGCCTTAGATGTCAAAGAGGGATGAACCAAGGTAGTTAGGTTTTCTCATTCGGATTGCCAAGCCTCTTTGACTTTCCATTTTAGGGCCCTTTCTTCTATTGGTGCATCCTTTTTTGGGGTTATGGTTTTTTGTTTCTTTTATCTTAGGCGAAATTGGGCCTTGTTCTTTAATATTTCACCTTTGTGCCTTGATGCCTATCTTTTAGTTTGTATGGGGTTAATGATCCCTTCAAATTCTACTTTTTACCTTATCTAGTTAAAAACAAAAGATACACCTAGTGGTATGATTATACACATAGATGCGTTAAATATATAAAGTCCGAAATGTAGTGGAGGACTCATATCATAAGTTCACTCATTTGGGTGACCTTCGGGGTCATTTTCAATCCCCATTTACATATTTTTCTATTTTATGATTTGATTTGTTGTGGGGTTTTACAGTGTGCTTATTTCTAATTTCCGGTTTTAGGAAAATACGACAAAGTTGAAGTGCAAAAGTGACATACAGCAATCAAAGTTGACAACCAAAAAAAATATTACGGTACTGTGAAATTAAGTTCTATGACCATAGGAACCCAAATAAGGTATCTAGTGCCCCAAGCACCCCCGACCATGTCCAAGCATTCCATCCCACCTTATCCCGACACTACGGATTTCGCCGACTCAATTGTGACACTCGCTTTCTCGTTTCATCAAGTTTCTAGCTAGATATAGCCTCTAATTATTGTGAATCAGCTAAGAACTTTATCCATCCCTGTTGAAACTAGGGTTTCATATTTTTCTATATTACTTGCTTGAGTCAAATACATATTTTATTGCATATCTATATCTGCATTGTGACATATTTATAGTTAGAATTTATTTATTTCAATATTTTCTTAACCATTTTGTTAACCCAATTGGTTTTGTAGTGCCTCATCCCTCATTCTTCTTTTTCTTCATCGACGACCGGTGTTCTTTAAGCATTTAACGTTGTTTTTCCCACCGATCCTTGCTAGCTTTGCCTTTTGGATTACCTGTTAAGGAAAAATCTCTTTCACGAATTCGATAGGTGGTTTGAAGGATGACTTGATGTTGTTGGGGCATGACCAACTAGAGGGAACACCTACATAATAATAATTATTCTTTGAATTGTCGATTCTTGCTATTATTGTTTTGGTCAAGCTTAAATGTTGGTCCTTGTTAATACGAGTAATAAAGTATTATTAAGTTGTAATAATAATAGTAATAAAAATAATAGTAATATTATTATTTTGATTAGCAATTTTATTGTTTGGATTGGTCGCCTCGGTCCGCACAAAGAAGACGGTCTCTTGTTGTGACACCATGGTCGGTCCTTGTCCTACGTCCGGTTCGAACTCCTACCACTAGTTCTACCTTGGCCGACCGAGTCTCCTCTCGTATTGTTTTTTTTATGTATACCTATTTTAATGAGAAGATTTGGATGCTTTCACCCACGTTGGAAAATTTTGTTGGCGTCCCACCATTTCATGGAAATGTGTTTTGTTTGGATATCTAATCACCACCTTTTTCTTAATTATGGTTTCACCTAATCCTCTCTGAGCTGTTGGTGGATCTCCCCACGTTAAACATTAACCTATTGGCCTCTTAAACTATTCTTCCTTGTCAGATCATGCCTATCATACATTTGGTGGAGTAAGTGCGCATTTATTATTGGCCGCCTACTTGTTTCCTTGTGGTTTTAATTTAATCATGCTCTGTCTGCCTTCTTTTGGATCGCTGCCTCCTTTCTTTTTTTTATCCCTTCCTGGCACGTGATTTCAGCCTAAAAATAGTTCTCTGGATGCGTGAAGAGTTATGGTGCGCAATTCCTTGTTGGCTGGGTCATTTTCATTGTTTATTGGCGCCTTGTTTTGTGCAGTCTGAAACACTTTTGCTAGTGCATTGACCACTTTCTTCTGGTTCGTTGCCTCTTGTCTTCTAGGTGGATTTCATTTTCTTCGTTAGGAAGAAATGCGGGACAATTGTTATGTTCATGGGCCCTCCTTTGTTTGGGATATTATTTGCGCTGGCACTTTGAAGGGATATGTCGGTGATACTGTTTCATGCATATTCTCTCTCCCTCTGGAGTCTCTCTTGTTGAGCTCTTCCTCTTTCAGGTTTCAAAATTTTCTGTGATTTTCTTGGTTTGTTTCTGATGATATTCGGATGTCCACTACTCACAGACCCTTTTTACTCTTGAGAATTTTTTCACGAACAACATTAATCCTGGGGTTTGGCTTAATTTTGGTGAAAACCCACTAAGTTAATTGTCTCTGTGTCTGCATATTTGTATTGGCGAGATGAAGAAGAAATGGATAATTGACAGAGGCAGGGGTTAAGCTAGAGTAATAGTGGGGGCAGGCATTGAAACATGAATGGAGGTGGTTGTGATTTGTAAAGGGTAATGGCTTTTGTTGTAATGAGGCACATTTCACCAACAAGAATTCATTCCGATCTATACACTTTTTCAGCGCCTCCTGGTTATTATGATGACTGACTGTAGAGAAGCAAGTAGCCCGCCTTGCATACTTTCAGTTGTGTCGGCCCTTGTTGAGAGAGTTGTGGTGAGGAATGAGAGACAAGGGGCTAAAGTGGGTGTGAAGTTGGGGATATTTGATGGAAGGAGAATCCCAGAGATGAGCATAGAGCAGTATCTGGGGAGAATATTCAAGTATGCGCATTGTAGTCCCTCTATCATTGTGGTTGCCTATGCATACATTGATCGCTTCATTCAACTCAATTCAAGTTTTCTCATCACCTCCCTCAACGTACATAGGCTTCTCATCACTAGTGTCATGTGGGCTGCCAAGTTTCTTGATGATATGAAAATCCTGTTACTTCTTTTGCAAGTTCCCTAGATGCTGGCTACCTACCCCAGAAGTAGAGATGGGCTGCAACATGAGCTTCCATTTGAGTTCCGTGTGCTGGAAATTTCTCTGGAGGTGGTTTGTACATATATGGATTCAAATGCTATAGATCTCGAGCGAGAGGCTTACCCTGTATTGGATGAGCTGGCGAAATGTTAGTACCAAGAACCTTAGACATTTGCACATCCTGAGAAGAAATCTTACTCATCTTCTTACACGGGTGCAGAAGGTACAAAATGGGTTCGTTGGGAAAGCTTGAGGATTTTATGCAAAGGCAAAATGGTAATATTGTGGATGCTCATGATCTGTTCAAAAAAATGCTTAAGAGAGATGTTGGACCAAATCCCGTGGTTTCAACTGGCTTCATTCCTTCCAGGAATGGTTCATCTCCCCTTACCTCTCATAATTCTCTTTCTTTAGTTCTCTTTTGCGACTTAATAGAACTTTAAAATATTAGGATTATATTACGGTTAAATGTTTATATCAACTCGTTGAAAAATAATGAAGTGTCGTGTCGTAAGTCACGAAGTCGAATAACTTGTTGCGATAAAGCATGAACTTCCACCCTCATTCGTGGTGATTTATAAAAATTCCAACCCACCCAGATCGCACCAATATTGGTATATCGACAAGACAAGATTGAATTCCTAGTAATAATGTTGACCTTCTCCTGGTTTAAATAGTTAATTTTTGCATTTTTTGGAGACTCATTAAGTACCCTTCGTAACTCTGAAAATGAGATGTGAAGCTTCATTCATGTACCTTGGTATGCGAGGAGTCACCTTGACCTTTGGATTGACCCCGAATGAACATATGAGATATTTTTGACGCTCTTATAGGAGCCCTATTACACTGTTTTACAATAGTAGAAAGTTGTTAAATCTAGAAAGTTGGCTTTCGTTTTGAACCGTCATTTGAAACCTGGATAGAGAAATTTTTTCCCGCCTTTGTGAACCTCTAGTGTTTATACTAGACAATTGCATGAAACCTTCAGCAATTAGGGAAAAATATATTTTTGGATATTTTGATGACGACATTTTTAGGCCTCTCGGTCGTAGTTTGATAAGGTAAAACAAGACCAATTAGGATGGTGGCTCTGAAAACTTGTTGCCGTTTGAATACATTTTCTAGTTTTGAATTCCATCGACCCTGTTTAATTATCCATATATATGGGAACTTGTAGGAAGTTTCTTGTGGCACGTTCATCCATCGAACGTCATTTTTGGACATGGATTTCGAGCCCTCGAACTAACTTTTGTTCATTTGCAACTAGGTCCACTATGACTAAAGTGGCCCCGGAGAACTATTCATGCCAAACGCAAACCGTTCACTTTTTCCCAATTCCGCGGTTCTTTATGAACTCTTGGTATATCCGAGGACACGTACAAATTTAATCATGGTGTGTGTTCTCATTGGAAGATAACCTTTGGAAGTGGTTTCATAGCCTCGAGCCCATTTTGAACATTTTTGTAACTAGTAAGAGAATGTAAAAATAAAAGTGTAGGACCCTCGTCAAAGTTGCCAAACCACCGTGAAACTTTTAACACATGCAAATAACTATGTAACTTTTGTGAAATAGAACTTTTGACAAATGGTGTTTTCTCTCTCTTCCCTTCTCTTTCTCTCTCATGGGCTACAAAAAGAAGTAAAATGAAATGTAATGAATATATGTCTCTAAACCTTTTATTTCGATTGCAAATTGTAATTATTATCATATGTAAATGGGAAACTGAAAAAAGGATAATTATGTTAGATTAGGGTGGATGTCATGCCAGTGATTTATCACTGATATCTTGCTCACGTGGTTTTGTAGGATGAAAGAATGATGACATAAAGGCGTTGTGTAATGCATTAATTATCATTGTAATTTCTATAGTTCATTGTTAGAAGAATAAATGTATAATATAGTCTCATGTTACAAAAGGTTATATTTGATAATTTGTTAGTATGTATAAGATGCTAGTTTCAAGGACATCTAGGAAATGTGCATTTAATCTTAGGTTCAATTTTGATTCATAGTACACATGGTAAAAAGGTTTGATATTTATATAAAGTAAATGAATTTGAAGTAATATCTTGTAGTGCATATTCAATATTCAATAAATGATCAATGAGTCATCTTGTGCATTCATACTTTGTAAATGTAAAAAAGGGATTTAATCGAAACACTCTACCCTTGTTCAATATCAGAGCATAGCTTGTCTTCATGTGTGATACCCTTCTTGTAGAAGGCATTGAAAACTGTAGGATGGAATTGAACTCTGCATTCATTAAAACCTCCTAGTTTGAGTAAATCATAGCCCAAGAATGGGTTTGTCATCTTAGTCAGTATGTTTTGTGACATTGTCATAAACCTGGTGGATAGGAGTGACATGGTCAAATTTCACTTGGAGTATGTAGAGCTAACTCCTCCTTCATAGCCTAGTGGACTACCTTGTCATCCGAAGATAGATTTAAATTTAAAGTTCTTCATCGAGTGAAATCCCTGTTGGATCCAGGATAGCGTAGATGGAGGTTGTGAATTAGTTTTTCTAGGTCTTATATACTCTTGTTAATGAACCCCTTAGCCCCGCTCAGCTAAATGTGTTACCTTGATTTCTCTCAACATAACACCTTTGTCCTTCCATGAAGGTGGTTTAGCATAATTTGTCCTCTCGCTTAAAACTCATATATAGTTGACTGGTGGAACCTTAGGTGAAGTTGGAATAAATCTAAACCTCATTTGATTCAGATGTTAACTTATGATTTGTGTGTAGCTTCAAGTGTTCTAATCTTTTATGTATTTAAGAGGTTAGTCAAGAACTTTGTAACTCGTTTACAAGAACATGCTAAAGATAAGATCCTAACGTGACGTAGAAAATAAAGTATAAATGAGTAAAAATGAGATTGAGGTTCGGATTAATTGTTGGTGTGTGTGACTATCCATTCATCATCCACATCACCTAGGTGAGTCATCTCGCCTTCATGAGAGTCATAGGTCTTAGGAAGTCGAATGACAAGTGTCATATTCTCAGTAGAATATGACATTGTCATTGCGTTAATGCGTCATAGGAGTTACATTCCTTATTTGGAATTGTAACTCCTCTTCTAGTGACATCATATGCGCGCTACCAATGTCATATGCGTCGGTGGCATCATTGAGTTTCTTTCCATGTTTAGGCATGGGGTTACACAACACCCCTATTTGTACTTCCTATTTTTGATCTATGAGCATGAGCAGAGACTCCATTCTCCTTACTTGTAATCAACTTTTCATTGTTTTGAATCTTGTGTATTGTATGGCTTGAAATTACCATCGAGTGCAACTTTGTTGTGGTGCATCACTTTTGACATCGATTCTCATGAATCCCTCTTTCATGGTATCGAGCTAGTTTCGTAAACGTGCACTCTTCATTTACGGGTTGTTTATTACTTGGTTTCTTCTCATTTCCTTGTGTGCAAGTTTTATTTCGATTATCATTTTGGAATTATTGTTCACCTCGTATTGAGGTTTCAGCAGTTGTAAGTTAAGGTATTTGGTTGGTTTGCTTTATCATTGTTGAGTTCGTATTCGAATAATTTCTAGATCTTTGTGGATGTTGTTTCTTGGTTGTTTGTTTGTTTCTTCTGGTCAGTTGTGTTCGATTCGGTGCCTATAAGGTAAAGGAAGAGCTATTTTTTTGGCGTGGACCTATGATTACTGGTTGGAATCACTATTTTTTCTTCACTGGTGTATACTCAGACTATTCTGAGCTTTTTCCTCATCGTTGTGGTTCATTGTTGTCTCGAAGTTACCTTTGCATGCACGTTTTGGTCATTTTCACCAGTCATTTAAACTTTGCCTAGTCTCTCACATTTTTGCGAGCCTACTCACGTTTTTGGGAGCCTACTCAAAATTCTTTTGCGATCCCATGAAAACCTCTCACGTTTTTTGCAAAACTACTCACGTTTTTGCCTGGTCTCTCACGTTTTTTGCAAAACTACTCACGTTTTTTCCTGGTCTCTCACGTTTTTTACAAAACTACTCATGTTTTTGCCTGGTCTCTCATGTTTTTGCAAAAATACTCGATGTTTCATGAGCATTGCTACATTCCCTACTCCAACCTACATTTTTGCACTATTAAAGGTGTTTTTTGGACTGTTCTCTGCGTTTTCCCCTCTGCTCGGGCATTTTCTCCTTCACTAGACTCTGTGACTGTTCTAGTGTTCGATTCTCTGCTTTGCTCGAGCTTTTTTTGCACCGTCTGGAGATATTCTTTTTGCTGGAATTTTTTTGTAGTGGCAATTACATTTCTTTTTGTAGTGGACAGCTACGGTTCAGCTTCACAACGCTGTAATATCTTTCCAAAAATACTTTTTTTTATTCACCTTTTAAAAAAATGTGTTTGCATACTTTTTACCTTATCACTTTTCTTAAAAACATTTTGTTTCATTACTTTTAAAAGGTATAAGGTAAAAACATTACATTTTATTGGCATTGTAAAATTTGGTCTTTTGGCTTGTTGTATTTTTAACCTTCCGTCGAGTGTCGAAGATGAAGGGTGAGGTCTGGGATTGGCAGGTGGCTAATCCCCCCTCACAATACAAACAAACCCTATCTCAAATTCCATGTCATTTCCAACGGACATACATACGACACCTTTTGCATGCATTTAGGGTACTTTTTTAATCTGTTTACGGAGCTTATTAGCTTTTTCTCATCGATTGCATGGAATTGGTTTTTTATAGCTTGTGACTTGTTGCTCGATTTTGAGCACCTTTTTAGTCAAAGTTACATGTTTTTTCACACTCTAAATGATGGCATCATTAGCTTTGTAAATGCACTAATTTTATAAAGTGCCGCATTCTCAGGGGTGTCTTTGTATTGCTTAATTGAGCTCATTTTTTCTTGATTTTTGTTCTATTCCTTTTTTGTGGACTTGTGAGTGCATCCGCCATAGTCTTACGACAAAGGGATTCTTTCATGCAACATGAGATGTTGTTTCTCACAAATCTCTTTCTTCCCCCTCTCGCTTCTCTCTTTCGTGCTTGCTTTGCGGTGTCGATTTGTTGTGCCCTATGAACCTTGATTTTGTCTCCACCATTGCGCGTTATTATGTTAATTGCAAGGTGAGTGAAAACCGGTTCTCGAACACAATCACATCTCGGTTGTAATCAACGCACCGAATTATAAAGTGTCAAACTTGGGGGTGTAATTTTGTTCGGGGTGGTTGTTTCATTTTCTCTCCTTCCTTCGCATTCCTTGGTTATATATCTTCATTAAGGATAGCTCTAAAGTACTAGTGCTCACACCCTTTTAATTTCTTTGAATGGAAATCTAAAATTATATTGGTTTTGTGAAGTAAAGGGTTATACCGAGTTACCATGGGGTTAGAGACCGAACCTACTGATGAACCCAAAAAATATAAATGGTTCAACTGTTGTGATGAAGCCTTAGGTCTTATCTGTATGTCCATCTCTCCCGACTTGCTCTTCCACATCGAAACTTCCTCAACACCCGATCGAGTGTGGAAAATGCTTGATGATATGTTTGGGAAGCAAGATGACATGAGAGTGCATGAGTTGGAGAACGAACTACTAGGGTTAAATCCTAGTGACTTTGAAAACCTACAGGCCTTCTTCTCAAAATTTTTCTACACTAGAATGCTTCTAAAGGAATGTAAAGTGGATAAGAAAGACTCTCAATTGATCTTGTCGATTCTTTCTAAGTTAGGTCTTGAATACTCGATTTTGTTTCAACTTTTCATGCCACGGAAAGCCGCCTTGGGTAGTACTTGGACTATGCCCTCCTTTTGACAGTTTTTGTCCCAACTCATTCGAGAATAGGACAAACTCATTCAAATGGGGACTCTAAAATCCATGTTATATCTCCTTATGGTGAATAATGACAAGAAAATGAAAAGAAGAAAGAAAATAAGGACCAACCTAAGAAAGAAAGAGAAACCAAGACCAACCAACCCCAGCTAATCCCATCACTCACACTTCAAATTTTGAGCCTAAAGCGAAGAAGGAGAAGTATAAATGCTCCTATTGTAAGAATTTTGGCTATGACATGAGCAACATTGTTTTCAAAAACAAATTGATCACGTAACTCATTTACTTGAGAAGAATAAAATAAGTGTTCCTAAATTTGTTGAAACAAAATGCTTCAGAAAGGTGAGTCTTCTAAAATGTAAAGGAGACTAAAAATGAAAAGAAGAGAGGTAAGGCCCTCATAATTAGATCAGCTCCATCATCATCTTGGATTATCGATTCCGATGCCTCGCATCACATGGATTTTTCGTGAGGTTGAATTTTCTAGCATTAACCATGTGGCATCTCCCAAATCACGTTGGGTGATGACACTCATGTGTCGGTTTCTGTAGTGGATTAGTAGAGATAGAATGTGGAACATTTAACCAAGTGTTGAGTGTTCTCAATCTCTCTACCAATCTCCTATTAGTTTACCAAATCACCCACCTTGGTGAGGGAATGTGAGTGGAATTTGATCCTAACTCGGTGATTATTCATGAGCTTAACTCTGACTGCATTGTGGTTGAGGGAAAGGTAGATCACCATTCATGGTTGTATACCTTTTCCCACTTTTCTTCTGATTTGACACCCAATGCCTTGCTCACTCATGCAAATGAGGTTAGCAAGTTATGGCATGACCGTTTTTGGGCATCTAAATTATCGTTACCTTGAACAATTGAGCCAAAACAAAATACTCAATGGGCTACCCAAGTTAAGTTTTCTAAGGGTCTTTGTGAGGGTTGTACCCTTGGAAAGCACCCTGAAAAAAGCTTTGACAAGGGAAAATCCTAGAGAGCTAATCGTCCCTTCGACCTTTTCATAGTGACGTTTTGGCCCTTTTCGTCTCCTTCTTTTACTAGAGCTCTATATATACTAACCTTCATTGATGACTTTTCCGTTATACTTGGGGTATATTTTCTTAAGCTTAAGTCCGAAGTTTTGTCTAGTTTCAAAAATTTAAGGCTCTTACTTGAGAAACAAGTGGAATGGTCTATTAAGGTTCTTCTAATCGACAATGGAGGTGAGTATGTGAGTAACATGTTTGAGGATTTTCTACACTTCGAGGGAATTTCTTTACAAGCGTACAATTGCTTACAACCCTTCAAAACGGAGTTGCGAGATAGAAAGAACCAAACTTTAAAGGAGATGGCTACTTGTATGGTTCACTCGAAATCTCTTCCTCTATAGTATTGGGCTGAAGCAGTGAATTGTGCTTGTTATATTTAGAATTGTGTCCCACACAAGGCAGTAAGAGGGATGACACCCTTTGAATCCTAGTTTGGATACAAGCCTGATGTCAAGCACTTTTGAGTCTTTTGATCCAAGGCTATGGCTCAGATTTCCAAAAATAAACGCAAAGCATTGGATCCACAATCCAAACCTTGTATCTTTGTCGGGTATCCTGATGGCGTGAATGGATATCGATTGTTGAACCCTACCACTTGTGAGCTTTATATTGAGAGTAGTGTGAAGTTTGATGAGTCATCCTTAACTTCAACTTCCACCGATGTCCTTTTTCCCACCGATTTGATTTCGACTCTTCGATGATGATGTTGTTGAGAGAGTTCCACATGTCCGTGCTCCTCCCAATCCTCAAAATTTGATTCATCTAATTTTAACATTAGTGATGATGATGACTATGTCCCTTCTCACTCAAGTGAAGAATTTTCTCGACTCGAGCCTGAGCCTTCGGGACCTCTTTGGGCTAGAAAATTTATAGAGTTGAAGATTTAGTTGGAGATCCTTTGGATGAGAGACGTAATCACTCAAACTTCATTGACCTCACTCCTTCTTCACCTCTACTTCTGATCCACCATCTTTCTAGGAAGCTACTGGGATTCCTGAGTGGGATTCTTCCATGGATGAGGAGTATTCCTCACTCATAAAGAATGACACTTGGGATCTTACCCCTCTTCCGAAAGGAAGAAAAATCATTTAGTGTAGGTGGGTATATCAAATAAAGTATGGAGCTAATGGAGAATTCAAGAAGTATAAAGTGTGAATTATAGCTAAGGGTTTCTCCCAGGTAGCTGGGGTTGATTGCTCGGAAACCTTTTCTCCGGTTGCAAAGATGACTTCCATTTCACTAACCCTTCGCCATCACTCGCTAATGAGATGGGAAGTCCACAGATGGACGTTAAGAGTGCCTTCCTTCATGGGGACCTAGAGGGAGGAGATCTATATGGAACAACCTCGGGTTATGTCCATGATCCATCCCTCGTTTACAAATTAAAGAAGTCTATCTACGGCCTTAAACAAGCCCATCAGCTTAGTATGCCAAGATGGACTCCTTTTACTTGCATCAGGGTTCACTCTGGTGTCACTCTAACCCAAATGTGTATATATTCTGATAGGATGACTCCATGCTTATTCTTGTTCTCTATGTTGATGACTTGTTAATCATGGGTATCTCTTCCTCTATCATTGATTCTGTGAAGATCTCCTTGGCCAATAAGTTCTCCATGTTTGACTTAGGATTAATTCATTACTTTCTTGGGATCCAAATTTCACAATCTGACTCGGGAATTATGATCTCGCAGCCTAAGTACTCTCTTGATTTACTTTCTTGGTTTCACATGTCGATCGCAAGTCCTCCCTACTACTTTTATTTTCGGTATTAAGTTGGTTTCTGATTGCTCTTCCCCCTTGGTTGACGGTACCCTTTATCAACAGTTGGTGGGAAGCTTGATCTACCTTACTGACACTCAACCAGATCTATCATATGCCATCGAGATCATGTCCAGATTTATGCAAGAGCCTCATGAGCTGCACTTAAAATCAACAAATCAGATTCTTCACTATGTTCGTGGCACTCACACAGATGGTATTCATTACTTAGGAGGGATTGAGATTGACTTGGTTGGATTTATGACTCAGATTGGGCTGGTGATCTAGATCATCGGAAGTCTACCTCAAGCTACAGTTTCACTCTTGGTTTAGGTCCTGTCAGTTGGTCCAACAAGAAATAGAATGCCATTTCCATATCATCGACAAAAGCAGAATATAGAGGAGTAGTTAACGCTGCCACAGAAGCTGTTTGGTTATAGGGTATCATGACAGAGTTTGGCATCCACTTTTGGTGGCCTACCATTATCTACTGTGACAACATGAGCACTATCTCAATTTGTAGAAATCCAGTTCAACATTAGTGGACGAAGCACATTGAGATTCATATGCACTTCATACGGGAGCTGATACATGAGAACATCATCGACATACAAGTATGTTCAGAAAAATGATCAAGTTACGAGACATTTTCACCAAGCCCTTCACTGAGGTGAAGTTTATTCACTTGCGAGTCTCTTCTTGGGGTGAGGTCTTTTGTAGCCGCCCATCTTCTTCAAGCTATATAGTCCTCCTTCTCCTCTTCTTCTTTCCAAAGATGTTGTTTATACATGGGCACCTTATCAGGCCTTTAGTTGCCGGGCCCATTAACACATCTTTCTTAGTTGTCTAGGGGAGTCTTCTTTTTTGTTCTGGCTTACCTTGACCTCTTCCTCAACTTTGATGAAGGGGGTGTTGGTGTGTGTGACTGTCCAGTCATCTTCCACATCACCTAGGTGAGTCATCTTGCCTTGCAAGAGTCATAGGTCTTAGGAAGTCAAATGACAAGTGTCAGATTCTATCATAGAATCTGACATTGTCATTTACATCAATGCGTCATAGGAGTTACATTCCTTATTTGGAATTGTAACTCTTCTTCTAGTGGCATCATATGTGTCAGTGGTGTCATTGAGTTTCTTTCCATTTTTAGGCATGGGGGTTACACAACACCCCTATTTGTACTTCCTATTTTTTTATCTATGAGCATGAGCAGACCCATTCTTCTTACTTGCAATCTTCTTTCTAGTGTTTCGAATCTTGTATATTGTGTTGGCTTGACGTTACCATCGTGAGTGAAACTTCATTGTGGTGCATCGCTTTCGACATTGGTTCTCGTGAATCCCTCTTTCATTAATGCCACTTTGGATATCTTATATCTCAACTAAAAATAATCTTTTGTTTCAAAGAATATGAAATACCTTGGTGTGTTCTTAATCCTCCTGTGGAGAAAACAAAATACATATATAAAACAAAATGGAATTTCACAAGTCATTGAATTAGAATAACTATGGTAGGGAAATAATTGTACCATGATCGAGGAATGTTTTGTGGTAAAAAGCTATCTTGTATTTTAAATCTCCATTAAATCCTAATATCACTATATGGACACCAAGTCACATTCACATGAGTTGTAAGAGTAAAAAGGTAGACATTGAATATATGTTCGAGAAGAAGATTCTTAACATAAGGACAAGATAATTAAGTACTTTATATGCTTTTGAATTATGACAAATAAGAATGCAAGTTATGGAAACTTTTGTAAAGAATAAGAAACCAACTTACAAGGGGTGAATGATAATTTAACCGCGGTATGAACTTAAGAATCTGTCGGTGGACAAATGAGAAATTTATCCTTACACAATAATGTTCTTGGAATGTTAATCGTAACTAAAATACAATTAAATAAAACATGTTTTGTGGGTTTTCCTATCCTCGAGTCTTCTTTCTAAGGTGGGGCAGTTATTATTTGTTCATTGGGAAAAGTGTGGCATCGACATGCCTATGTTGTTTTCATGTATCTATGTGAATTGATGGCTTATTTGATTGTCATTTCTCATGAGTCGAGTTTATGTACTTGAAGCCCATATTGTGTTGTGTGTAGTGAGCAATGTAAGTCAAAAATTATCCACGGTATTTTACTTGTTGTAATCATGTGTGTGTAAAATGTGGGCACTACACGTTTCATATACTCGTAGGGTCCTCATAATTTTAATGATTTTATTTTTTTGAAGATCTTCTCATCACGGATATTTCTCTTCACTATTTCTTAATATCTAATCCTAAGTTCCACACTAAAATCATTAATCTATTGGCTACTACTTTTATAGCTTCCACTACTCATGCAAATCTTGTTTATTAGACATTTTAACGCATTTTATCAACATATTACTTTTCCATCTACTATAGCTTAAAATATAATTGTATGCGACAATGATCCTCCTCTATATTTGATTCTATATTAATAATTAAGAATTCAAGCACATTTTATTCAATACTTGATCTGAGCTCAATATTTTCCCTTTATCATTCATTCAAGCTATAGGACTCCTGTATATATTCTTAACCAAACATCTATTTATGTCTAAGCATGCAATTATACTACATATTTATGCTTACACACCGTCACCTTAGTGCTCACGGTTTAGATATAGACTATTCTAGTTCCATTTTTGTCATTGATATCCCACTTCCATATAATTTCTTACTTGTTTGTCCATGGCTTCATCATAAGTAAGAAAGTGTCTTCTATAGTTCACCAATGTGTTAGATTCCTACATGAGGGATCATGAGGGCTTTAAATATGAGGTTCCCACCAAAAGTACATGATTCCAACATTATAATCTAGATCCATCCACAACATTACGTATTTTGATTTCTCCTAATATTCATGGAATGTTTTTGATCCTTAACCCATGTACTATCAAGACAACTTACATCTACTTGAAAGAACTATTTAGACATTAGTTTTTGTTCCATTTACTTTAGAATTCCCTCTCTTACTACTATTATGGTAATTTTAGTAGTGGTTTATCCGTGCATCAAATGTCATTCCACCTTCATTTCATCCTTCTAAGAAACCTACATCTGTGATACCTCATTTCACATGCACTCTTTTCATAAACAATGCTTTCTAGTCACACCTTCCATGAGATACCACGTGCTCACCGATGCTATTTACACACTTGATACATTGACTCGCCTGGGTTCACACTCAATGATGTCTTACCGATTCCTCATTCACCACATATATATCATGTAAATGATTACATTACTGCTTCTTATGTCCTCCAAGTATTTCATCTCTTGATCTGTGTTGCATGCACTCTACTTATTTCACCACTCATTCTTTACTAATCTTGGATTTACTATATTAGAAGCACTTTACATCCCGATCATACAAACATGTCATTTCCTTGCCTTTTGGTCATGTATTCATTTATGCAGTGAATCATTTCTTGGCTATTCACAAAACCTTATGATGAGATCATAAATTAGCCATAGATTACCAATGTTTTTTCCTTTCAAGCTACCTTTGAAATTGGATTTAAATGTAATCTAGAACTTATAGTTTTCTTAAGATAGAATATAGGATATATATCTTGTTCATTCATTATAAATCTTTTATTATATATTTTTTAAAAATCCTATTGATTATTTGGGAAATGATGTACACTCTTGTGTATGCATGTCATAAAGGAAAGATAATGCTAGTATTGGGAAAAGTGGAATTGATAATGAATAATAAATTTAAACTCAAATATGATTTCATATTCATATTCCTCTCAAAAAATTATGTAAGTTCAAAAAATAATCATCTCAATCCGAGATCACATGCAAAAGTTATATTTGTTTTAAGTTAGCTTCGGAACTCGTAGATTTAGTTCTAGAACTCATAGATTTAGCTTTGGAACTCATAAGTTTAGTTCCAGAACTCACAAATTTAGTTTTTGGAACTCATAGGTTTAGTTCCAAAACTCACAGGTTTTATTCCAGAGCTCACATGTTTAGTTTTGGAACTCACAGATTTAGTTCCAAAACTCACAGATTTAGTTTCTGAACTTTCATTTAGTTCTGAAGCTCATGGATTTAGTTCCAGAACTCACAGATTTAGTTTCAGAATTTACATCAATCAAATAAAAATTAGTTCTAGAACTTGAAATTCATGGAAAAAACATATTTAGTTTAGGAACTTCGCATTTAGTTCCATAATTTGTATAAAAGGAATGATAGGTTTTGAGAAATTGTGAAAAATCGAGTATCCAATGGAAATTATGAGAGAGAGTTTTGTTCATATCAATTTTTTTAACAAAAATCTCATTTATATTTGCTACAATTTTTACCAATGAAGAGAAATCTAAGTTTTTAGTGAGTTGCATTCCGAGGAAAAGTGTATTAGATCTTTTGAGAACTAAAAGTTTCATAGATAGAAATAGAAAAGTCAAATGGAAACTTTCAGAGAGTGTTTTTTTCATAAAACTTATTTTAATAAAAACCTCAATAAGATTTTCTATAGGTTTTACCAATGAAAATAAATCAAACTTTCAAGTGAGCTATAGTCCAAGGAAAAGTGTATCACATGAGCACTATAAGTTCCATAAACATAGAAATAGAAAAGTCAAATGGAAAATATAGAGAGGTTTTTTCATATAAATGTGTTTAACAAAACCTCATTCATATTTTTAAAGGTTGTACCAATGAAGATAAATATAAATTTTAGTGAGTTCGGTCAGGAAAAGTGTATCGACGAGTACTAAAATTTCCTTAAACAAAAATAGAAAAGTCAAATAGAAAATATGAGAGAGGGTTTTGTTAATAAAGATGGGTTTAACAAAAACCTCATTCTGATTTTCTACATGTTGTAATAATGAAGAGAAATCTAACTTTTAGTGAACTAAAGTCCGAGGAAAAAGCGTATCGTATAAGCATTTAAAGTTCGACAATAAAAACAACAAAGTTAAATGGAAAATATGGGAAAGGTATTTGGCTAAAATCATCTTTTCAGAAAAACCTCCTTCCAATAATGTAGGAGAATAAAATCATTACGATTCTTCTTGCCGAAAATAAGGAGAATATTTGGGAGCAAATCTTCCTAAAATAAGTGACATAAGACTTTGACTCAATAATATATCTCTCTCCTTATTTTGTGGAGATGGAGATCTTAGTTGTTAGGATTAGAATAAAGATAATATCATATTGTATCTCCCAAAATAAGGAGTTGGTTGGAAACATAAATTATAAATGCAACCTTCCACACTCGGATATGTAAATTTTTTACAAATCAAGAAATGAATATGTTCTTTTTCTCTCCAATATTTTACAATTTTAAGTTTTGACCTTGAAGCATGATTTAAATCCTCTTCCAAGGAATGAGCTACCCAATTATTTTAAAGAAGTTGGATGTATATTTGTGTTTTAATTTTGTAATAATTTGTTTTTATTTCTTTCTTTTCGTAATTATCATGTTGTTGTGTTCTTCTTCTCTTTGTATTGTAACATTCGGACTATTGTAAAGAACCTGTAGGTGTTTCAATTAATTTTTCTTATCTCCAATTTAGAAATTTTAATCAGACAAGTGTTTTATTTTGCAAGTGTGATTTCCTTTATGCAAGTGTGCATTTAAATTTATGCATGTATGCTTTCAATTTATGTAAGTTTGGATTGTTTTTAAGGGAGTTGCTTTTGAAGATATTCTCTTAATGCATACAACCTTTGGACACCAACCGTGATTGACATTATTGATAGTGAGGATCGAACTTAACCCTGAACTATAACCATTAGAAAAGAATTTCTTCAAGTCTTTCAATTTATTCATTTTTGTATATGCTTGTATAACATGAAGAAGAAATTATTGTGAATATCAAAACAAACACTTTTTTCATTCTAAAATCCATAGGAATTTTGAAAGTTTTCTTAGTACCAACATGCATATTTTTGTGCACCAAGAGTATTAACCAAGGAGTATTTTGGAGGGACCCATGGATACATAACACAATCCATCTCCTGAGATCACTAGTTTGGGTTTTGAAGATTACTATGGTGATTCCAATAATGCACAAATCAAGTTGGGCTTTAAGACCTAGAAATTGTATAACAATTTTTAAAAATCTTCTTGGAGTTACCAAGAATGCAAAGAGGTTTTTATAAGATCTTAGAAATTACTTCCTATTTTACACAAGATGTACTTTGATGAATATAGTCGATGACTGGATTAAATTTTTCTCTAATCATTCTCAGAGCTATAATTTCGTAAAATAAATAAAATAAAAAAACTTTGATTGGAAAACTAGCTTGTTAGCCAATCAAAGGCCAAAAAATAATCAAAAAGCTTTGATAGAAAAACTAAAGACTGCACGCCAATCAAATACAAAAAGAAAACTTTGATTGGAAAACCAGCTTGTTGGCCAATCAAAGGCCTTTAGTGGGGCAAATCTTCTTCAAAGGGAATAAACTATTACCGGTGGCTTTTTTCTTGGCACTATTTGACCATGTTAACAATAGGATGACAAGGACAACTAGAGGTATGATACATTTATTTTTTTCTACTATTTTATTTTTTAGTTTTTTATTTGAATTTTTTTATTATAGCTAGATCCTGTTGTAAATATCTCCCCCGAGTAGATATAGACAAGCAGAAGAATATGGAAATCAAAGAAACTCAAAGCTCGATGTTTATTGTGCAAGGCGCATGTCAAGGGTGTACAACAAAGGATGTTGAAATGAAAAGGATGCACCAAGGCGCAGAAAAAGAGTGTCGACATGTAAATGGATGCGCCAAGGCATAGGTTAAGGGCGCACAACAAAGGATGTCGACATGAAAAAGGATGCGCCAAGGCGCAGGACAAAAGAGTGTCGACATGTAAATGGATGTGCCAAGGCGCAGGTTAAGGGCACACAACAAAGGATGTCGACATGAAAAAGGATGCGCCAAGGCGTAGGCAAAAGAGTGTCAACATGTAAATGGATGCGCCAAGGCGCAGGTTAAGGGTGCATAGCAAAGGATGTTGACATGAAAAAGGATGCGCCAAGGTGCAGGAAAAAGAGTGTCGACATGTAAATGGATGCGCCAAGGCGCAGGTTAAGGGCGCATAGCAAAGGATGTCGACATGAAAATGATGTGCCAAGCTACAGGCAAAAGAGTGTCAACATATAATTTTCAGTGCCTATGGCGCATCTTCGGGAGGTGCAACATTTTGAGCACTGACAGGAAGCAAACCCTAGTGTAGATATTCAGATGGCCATAACTTTTCACAGGGAGCTCGGATTCATGCAAGGTTGGACTTTTCGAGAAAGCTTAATTAGGTGGGAACAAGTTCTTAAAAATGCAAAATATAGTTCGCCACTTTTTGGGTTTCTTTGGGGTTATCACCTACCGCCATAATGAGATGAATTAAGTGAAACCTAGAGGTGGTTGCGGTAGATTTGGAATTCCTCTCTCTTTTCTCTCTCATTATTCCTATAAATTGTAAGGAGGGGCTTCTTTCTAAAGGTTTGACATTCTTTTTTTGCCCCTCCCTTCTTCTCTTTGGCAGTGAATTTGTGGAGTTCAAACCTCCCATCTAAAACTATAATGCAACTTGCCTCTTGGCATTTTGTAGAGAGTATTGTATCAATATTTAGAGAAAATAATGCATGTCTTTAGATGATTCTCAACCCTCTTTGTGTTCATTTGCATCCTCCCGATCTTTCACTACAAATCTGATTATCTGCATGATCTTGCATTACATTTTAATGGTTTTGTGTTTATTGGCAAGACATGTGTTCTTCATTCCCGGTGCATCACCTTTGTAGTTTAGGTTTATTTTAATGCATTTTCTTACCCTATCTCCTTGGCACGTTAGATTAAGTTTTTGAGTAAACCCTCTACATTTTTACGTGTGTATCTCGAATAGAAGAATAGGAACCAACCTTCACCGGAGAGCGTTTCCATTTCGCGAGGTCCCACACTTGGGAAAAGCTCCATGATATGCAATCACACCGAGAGTCTCAACCCATTGAGTTACGGGAGACATTCAGGGGTCTTGTGATTCACCATCAATAGTTTTGGCATGCTCGGTGGGACCAAGAGATCATTCCACAAGTTTTGAATGAATTTTCAAGAAATTTGGACTTAAAAATTATAGGTTTTACAATTTCATATTTTTTCACCTTCCAAGCTAAAATTTGAAATAAATTTTCAAGGACTTAACTTACTCAAAACAAGTCAAAATTTCACCGGTTGATAGATTGGGGGATAATATTCAAAAGGGTATTCTTACATTTTTGATATTTTGACTTTCAAAATTTCATGGATTTTAGTATTTTGGGTTTTCCAGTTGCCTTGCATGACTAAGTTTTTGCCTATACATTTTGGGGATTAGTAAGCTTTCACAATAGACCCGATAACCAAATTGAAGAACTGTATCTTTCAGGATCCTTCAAAGTTTTAAATTCTATTTTTAATATTGTTAGGTTTGGTGTGTAACTTGGTAGATCCAGCATTTTCAGGCTCGTTCTCTAACACATCTGGTGACTCCGAAGGGATAGAATTCAGTGGTATAGTAGCACAAGTTACCCAGGTGCATGAGAAGAATTCGAACCAGGTCTGATACTCGAGAAGAGGGGCTATTTGTCCACTTGCAACTATCACTAGGAAGAGGAAGGAGAGGAAGAGGACCACAAAGGTCACCATCTCCACCTAACCGGACTTTGTCTACACCTCCACCTGGTAGACCTTTTCTCGCATCAACCAAAGTTCTTAGGCCAATCATAATGGCACATCTACCACCGAATCCCTTTGTCAATTTCACTGGCAGCAGCCCACTTGCCCTCAATGCATAGAATCTAGTTCTAATTGCAGCATTCAAGAACATTCCATTTTTACTAGGAGAAAATCATACCACACTTGGTGATCATGTCAAAGACATTACTAACGTTCGTGAAATCCATGAGATAAATGAAATGGATGTTCTTGCCATCAAATTGTTGGCATCTTCATTGAAAGGGAAGGTGTTGCAATGGTTTAGGAGCCTTAGAGTTGGTTCTATCCAAAATTGGAATCAATTATGCATAGTTCTCCATGAGCAATTTGGAGAAAAGGGAGACAATTTGTCTCTACTAGAACAATTGACAACTATCAAGAGAGCTCCCAACGAGCAGCTGACTGACTTCAACTTCAGATTTCAAAGGTCTTGGGATAGGATTCTAGTGGCCGTTAGGCCAACAGCTGAAGGTGCTTTTCTATATTATCTTAAGGCTTTGAATTCTAATATTTCTATGTTAATTCAATCTATGGGAGGCACAACCTTACCTGCTGCTTATAGCATTGCCATTAGGGCTGAAAACTATCTTATTCAAGCTGGTAAGCTAGCTCCTAGGCCTCCCATGCCCTTGTATCCAAACTTAGAAAATCCAAGCACTAGTTAAGCACCCACTTTGGCTCCTATTCCCACTCCTAGAAATCAAAGTTCAAATGAAACTTCTACTTCATCCTCTAGTGCTTCAAATGAACTCGCAAGAGGTCATGAAATAATTACAAAATTTGGGAAATGAGCTGGTTACAATCAAGAGGCAAGATTCCCAAAGCTTTAGACCTTCTTATGAGCCTCAAGCTCAACCTAATAGGCCACCATACCAGCCCAATAGGCCACCCAATCCAGCTGCAAATCAAAGCCAAGTAAGGCCTCTCGCTAATAGACCATTTCAGCCCTATAGCCCGAATGTTGCATCGCTTCTAAAGCATTAGTGCTGCCAGCAAAACAACATAGCTCAAGAGTATGATTGATGTTTCTCATGCAATGAACCTCACAACCAATCTATATGCTTCAATGGTGATTTGAACCAAGCCTTGATGGTGACAACTACTAGCATAGTGGGTGAAGTGAGTCAAGAAACAAATCAGCAACAAGGGATGTCTCAAAGCAAAACACGGCTCCAAATGATAACACACTTGTGAATTGGTAAGTTGAGGATTTTTGTGGCATGAATCAAAAAATTTCTCAAAGTGTAGCAGCTAACACAAGATCAAAGAGGTGAAAGAAGAGGAACAATGGTGAAGGGAAGTCATTGGCTCCAAGTGATCTACAACCTTCCATCACTCCACAAGGTGTCGGTAAGTAAAATATAGCTCCAAACATACAAGTACAGCCCAAACCACCTTCTAAACCAACTCAAATGCAGATTGTTGTTGCCCATGCACAAGAAAGGAATGCACGGACTAAAGGACAGCAAAGAGATGTTTCATGCCCATTTAAAGCATCATTGATCAAATGAAGAAGACAAATGTGAATATATCAATGTGGGAATCTTTATCCATCCTAGGCCAAAGAGATCTTCTACAAGCTACCATGAAGAATTGGTCAACTTCGAACCAAGCAGTCCATATGCAAGAGAATGTTCTCACAAATGCTGCTCAGCCTGAAGGGAGTCATGGAGGACAACAAGGTAAAGTTTTGAAGCCCCCTCCATTCTATGTTTCATTAATCATTGGAAATAAACTAGTACACAATTGCATGATTGATTCTGGGGCAAGTAGTTCTATCATGCCAAGCAAATAGCTGATCACTGGTCTCCAATATGAATTCATATCAAAGGCGGTAGTGCAATTGGATGGGACAGCAAGAGTAGTAATGGTGGGAGTGATTAAAATTTTTAATCTTACCTGCATGCATGCTCCAACGTTACCATTTTTTAAGATGTGTTAGTGATAGATTTGCCACCACTCTTTGCCCTATGCTTATCAAGGTATTTCACAAACTAGAATTGGAGGCTACTTATCTCGCTTAATTGGTCACACATGTTGTTCGAACAAGATATGGTACTAAGATCACAATCAGATCTCAGAACCAATTGCAAACTTTCATATTGAGCCTCATACTCCAAGCCAAATCAATGCCAATTGTTCAAAGATTTGATCAAGAATATTATCAAAGCACATATGAAGTTGAAATCAAAGTTGGAAGCATCCTAGATTTGACTCTAGATGAATGGGCAAGCAAGGTACATGCTTTTGATCCCTACCAAGAAATAGAAGAATCTAGGCTAGGAGTCTATTGCATACATGAAGAAAACCAGCCTATTCCTAGCATCACCAAACTAGACCATAAGGATGACAATGTGGTATGGTAGTTATTTTTGATGGATCAAGGAGTAGGCAAGGTGCTGGGAGGAGGAGCTATGCTTGTTTCACTTCAAGGCATCAAATATTATTTAGATTTCTATTTCCAATTTTCTGTTCAAACAACATAGCTGAATATGAGGCCTTGATTCATGGACTTCATGGACCAAGAAAAAGACCATAAAGAACTCGCAGTGTTTGGAGATAGTGAGCTAATCGTCAATCAAGTCGGGGACAACATGCTACAAAGAATGACCTATCGAATAACTATAAGAACAGGGTGTGGGACCTCATTGAGGATTTCAAAGCTTTTAATATCATGCCCATACCCAGGAAGAAAAATGAAGCAATGGATAGGCTCACGTGAGTTTGAGCAACGTTTGATGTGGTTGACAACATCAGAAGGGAAAAAACACAACCACATATCCATGTGATTGTGAGGCCAACAGTTCCAGATAATAACACAAGCTGGCAGGTGTTTGAGAACGATCAACAGATCGTCAATTTCTTACAAGAAGAGGCTGAATTCTCAGCTAGGAATCAAGATAGACTAGAGCAACAATACAGTGATCAAGTAGTGCAGCTGCAGGACAAACAAGCTTCCCAAGGGTTTAGTAACATTGGAGTCTATCTTCAACCCTAACGACCAGTTTCGTAAGGAAAAGGATAACATGCAGGTCAAGAGAGAAGATTCAGAGCCAATTCCGGTTGGGGAAGGTAGAACACTTCAAATTGGTAAAGTGGCCACTAAGCAGGAGAAATCAGATTTCATACAGCTTTGCCAAGAATTCCCAGATGTCTTTGCTTGGAGCTATGAAGACTTGAGAGTTTTTAATCTAAAGTTGGCACAACATACCATAGAATTGGATCCAGATGCTAAGCCCATCAAAGAGGTAAGAGACTAGTCAACCCTCACATTGAGACTCTAATGAAGAAAGAGTTAAACAAGCTAATAGAGGCAAGCATTATATTTCGATCAAGCACTCAAGCTGGGTTGCAAACTTGGTTCTGGTCAGGAAGAAGAGTGGAGAAATCAGGTTGTGTGTAGACTTCGAGACCTCAACAGGGCATCTCTTAAAGACCATTACCCACTTCCTTCAATGGAACAAATATTACAAGTGGTATCTGGTTTGGAGAGATTCTCTCTCCTAGATGGCTACTCAGGGTATAATCAGGTAATGGTGAAAGAAGATGACCAGTTCAAGATGGATTTCACCACCAAATGGGGCACCTATGCCTACAAGAAGATGCCATTTGGGCTATCAAATGCTGGAGCCACTTTCCAAAGGGAAATGGATATGGAATTCAAAGGGTTGATCAATAAAATAGTCATGATATATCTTGATGACATCACCGTATTCTCCAAAATGTAGTGGATTGCCTCTTTCATCCGAGGTAGGTATTTAGAGGTGTATAAGATTTGGGGTATCATTCAACCCCAAAAAATGTATATTCTTGGCTTACGAAGGAAAACTTCTAGGCCATATTGTTTCAAAGGAGGGATTGATGATTGACCCGTAAAGAGTTGAAGTAATTCGAGTGTTTCTATTGCCAAGTCATAAGAAGGCTCTTCAAAGATTCTTGGAAAGGATCAATTTTTCTGCAAGTTTGTTCCAAACTTTGTAGCTCTCGTAAAAAGCCAATAACACCGATGTTGAAAAAGAGCATGACATTTAAGTGGACATCTGAAGGCAAGGCAATTTTTGAGGCAATAAAAGAGGCTATATCTCAAGTTCCGACTCTCATCAATCCAGATTTCTCCAAGGATTTCATGCTATATGCCTTTGTTGGTGGAGACACAATTTTTGTAATCCCGATACAACAAAACAAAGAAGGATTAAAACAACCAGCTTACTTTCTTCAGTCAAGGCTTAGAGGCATACGAAACTAGGTACTCTTTCATTGAAAAGCATGTCCTTGTAGTGATTAGGAGCTTAAAGAAATTCAAGCACCTAGTCTCAAACAACAAGATCCAATTGTTGGTCTCTCATGCGGGAGTCAAGGACTTCCTTCTAAATAAGGATCCGAATGAGAAACGTGCAGATGGATAACCCGTGTCATGGAATATGACATCGAAATTAAGGTCACTAAGCTAGTACGTGGAAAAGGACTATGTGAACAACTAGCTTTGAGTCACAAATTTGAAGAAGGTGATGAAAAAGAGACTGCCTTGGTGCTACAGGATGGTCAAGAACAAGAAAATGATGATGTGGCCACTCCTTTTTGGACTCGAATATGATACACTTCCTACAAAGTAGGCCTATGCCCTCGGAAATGAGCAAAGCAAAAGGAGATACTTCAGATTACAAGCCATTCCATATGTGCTTGTTGATGGTGTTTTGTTTAAAAAAGACATCCATGGAGTTCTATTGAGGTGCATTGGGACAGGTCAAATTGAGAGGGTGTTACGAGATTTTCACGATGGAGATTCGGAGGACATTTCACCCCACGGGTAACAACTCTCAAGATAATGAAGGCAGGGTATTATTGGCCCATAGTGTTCAGTGACTACTATACATGGATAAGAAAATGCAAGAAATGTGCACTCTTCACAGGCAAAGAAAGACTAGCAGCACTTCCATTGCACCCGATTTTGTTGACCAACCATTTATGCAATGGGATTGGACTTCGTTAGGTCATCAAACCAAACTCAAGCCAAGGCCACAAGTGGATTCTCACGCGAACGGACTATTTCACCAAGTGGACCAAGTAGTAGCGCTCAAAGAAGCAAATGAGTCTAACATACTAGACTTTTATGAAGGAATAGTGACCAGGTTCGGTTGCAAAGCCGCCACTATCATATCGACAATGCATTAGCATTCATAGGTTCCAAGGTTACGTAATGGGTCATCAAGAATGGAATCTATTTGCGCATCCTCTTCAAATTATTACCCGCGAGGTAATGGACAGTGTAAGAGTCCACAAACAAGAATTTTCTAAGAATCATGAAGGACTCTAGATGAAAACCAAAGGACATGGCATACCAATATAAAATCAGCATTATGCGATGACAGGAAGCAAACCCTGGCGCAGATATTCAGATGGCCATAAATTTTCACAGGGAGCTCAGATTCATGCAAGGTTGGACTTTTCATAAAGCTTAATTGGGTGGGAACAAGTTCTTAAAAATGCAAAATACAGTTCGCCACTTTTTGGGTTTGTTAGGGTTCTCACCTACCGCCATAATGAGATGAATTAAATGCAACCTAGAGGTGGTTGGGGTAGATTTGGAATTCCTCTCTCTTTTCTCTCTCATTCTTCCTATAAATTGTAAGGAGGGGCTTCTTTCTAAAGGTTGGACAGTCTTTGTTTTGCCCCTCTCCTTCTTCTCTTTCAAGGCAGTGAATTTGTGGAGTTCAAACCTCCCATATAAAACTCAGTAATGCAACTTTTCCTCTTGGCATTTTTAGTGTATTGTATCAATATTTGGAGAAAATAATGCATGTCCGTGGATGATTCTCAACCCTCTCTCGTGTTCATTTGCATCCTCCTAATCTTTCACTACAAATCAAGTTATTTGTGCATGATCTTGCATTACATTTTAATGGTTTTGTGTTTATTGGCAAGACATGTGTTCTTCATTCCTCAAAGATGCATCACCTTTGTAGTTTAGGTTTATTTTAATGCATTTTATTACCCTGTATCCTTGGAAAGTTAGATTAGGTTTTTGAGTAAACCCTCTGCATTTTTATGTGTGTACGAACAGAGGAATAGGAACCGGCCTTCATCCGGAGAGCTTTTCCATTTTCACGAGGTCCCACACTTGGGAAAAGCTCCATGTTATGCAATCACACTGAGAGTCTCAACCCATCGAGTTGCAAAAATTTAGGGGTGCAGTGATTTGCCATCAATAGATCCACTTGTAAGATCTCCAAGGAAGGAAAAATAAAATTCATATCTCCCATACTTATATGAAAAATATGTGCACCTCTTTGCAATCAAACTTTTAGAGTTTAGTTTATAGACAACCATGAATAAACAACATGCATGAGGACATGCATGAGCTTAAGTGCGGGAGATAAGGAGAAGCATGAGGTATGCATTTTTATTTTAAATATGAGACACAAATGTGAAGGAGATCCACACAAGGCGGGCAGTAAAAGAAAGAAGATCAAAAGTAGTAGAAGGAGATCCACACAAGAACTTGTTGTAAAAGAAAGGAGATCAAAAGTAGCAGAAAAATATCCACATAAGAACTGTTGTAAAATAAATGAAATCAAAAAGTAGCGAAGGAGATCCACATAAGAAATTTTTGTAAAAGAAAGGAAATCAAAAGTAGTGAAAGGAGATTCACACAAGAACCTGTTGTAAAACAAATCAAATAAATCAAATGGAGACCCACACAAGAACCTAATGTAAAAGAAAGAAGATCAAAAGCAACAAAAGAAGCTCCACAAAAGAACCTCGTTGTAAAAGAAAGGAAATCAAAAGTAATAGATGTAGATCCACACAAGAACCTATCAGAAAAGAAAGGAGATCAAAAGCAAGAAGGATTTCCACACAAGAACCTACTGGAAAAGAAAATAAATCAAAAACATTAGAAGGAGATCCACACAAGAACCACTCACCCAAAAGAAAAAATAAAAAAAGTAGAAGGACATCAACACAAGAACTCGTTGCCATACTCAAAAATCAAAAACAATAGAATAAGATCCATACTAGAGTATTTCCTTGAACTATATATGGAATGCATACATGCATAATCTCAATATTGAGAAGAATCTAAGAACAGGAGATGATGATATAATGAATGAGGATATGCATAATATTAAGTGTGGGGTAATGATGAGACCATAAATTAGCCATAAATTACCATTATTTTTCCTTTCAACTTACCTTTGAAAGTGGATTTAAATATAATCTTGGAAGTTATAGTTTGGTTAAGATAGAATATATGATATATATCTTGTTCATTCTTCAAAAATATTTTGTTATCTATTTTGTTGAATAATCCTATTAATTATTTGGGAAAAGATACAAAGTCTTGTGTATGCGAGGCCATAAAGGAAAGATAGTGCTAGTATTGGGAAAATTCAAATTGATCATGAAAACAATACATTTAAACTTAAATATAATTTCATATTCAGATTTCTCTTGAAAAATTATGCAAGTTCAAAATAAAAATCATCTCAATTCAAGATTGCATGCAAATGTTATAGCTATTTTAAGTTATCTTTGTAACTCATTGATTTAGTTAGGAACTCACAAGTTTAGTTCTGGGAACACTTAGGTTTAGTTCCATAACTCATAGGTTTAGTTCCGGAACTCATAGGTTTCGTTTCGGAACTCACGCGTTTTCTCTCTAGAACTCATGAGGTTTAGTTTTGGAACTTGCAGATTTAGTTCTGGAACTCATAGATTTAGTTCCTAAAATCACCGATTTAGTTCTAGAACTCACAAATTTACTTCAAGAACTCACAGATTTAGTTCCGTAACTTGTATCAATCAAATAATAGGTATTTCTTGAACTTACAAATTGTATAAAAATAGATATAGTTCTGGAACTTGCAGATTTAGTTTTGGAACTTGCATAAAAGGAATGACATTGTCAACTCGGAACCTAAATCAACGAAATGATAGTTTTAACTAATTGTAAAAATCAAAGTATGCAATGGTAAATATGAGATATTTTTTGTTTATAACAATGTGTTTAACAAAAATTCGCTCATATTTTCTATAGGTTTTACCAATGAAGAGAAATCTAACTTTTAATGAGTGAGTTCGAGGAAAAATGTACATAGTGGATAAAATTTTGGTGAGAAAATTTGTTAGGTGGACAAACTTGTGGATTTATTTCCAATGCTTTGGGAATCTAAGTCCTACTTAACCGGTGCAGCTACCGTATGTGCATGTGTGAGAAAGTGTGGACTTCACAGGTCTTTCACCGAGAGATCAAAGCAAGGGCACTCCACTGACCCTGTAGAAAAGCTAGCAATATCTTGCTAGGAAATTCTTCATCTGTAGAGCAGGAAAAGGGGAGTGAGAAAAGAGGTAGGAGAACTAATGTTGTAGGTAGAAAATTATATTCCTTCACGCACTAGTTAGAAACTTCAACACATGCATTCATGAGAAGAAACAACCCTACAAATAGCAACAAGACCAAATAGAATTTGATGAACACAAAGTATCATGAAACCCCTTAGTCAAAGAAAGCTAGAAAATCCTTCTTCTTGTATTGATTTCTTAGACAAAAGTTGTACATAGTGGAGAAATGGAAGAAATTGAGAAGGGGGAATAGAAGAAAATGGCTATCTCCTTTGTTCTCTCAAGGTGCAATATACTCTTGAGTTTACAAGATCAATCACCAACCCTTTGCAATGGGAATGGCGTTACAATTTATAGAATGAGAGGTGACTTATCGTCTTCCTCATGACCCTCCATATGTCCTTAATATGACTTAAGACTATTCATATTCCACTTTAAATGTTTAAGTTCCTTTTATAATAAGCAAGGCAACTTAATTTACATTATGTTTCTAAAGTCACTTTTAAGTGACTTAAGGCCATATAAAAAGTGCAAACCCCAATGAAGAATTAGAACATTTGAAAGCAAGAGAAAGTTGGGGGAAGAGGAGGAGAGAGAAAGAGAGAGAGAGAATAAGAAGAGTAAATGTCACCCGATGAAGTCCATTCATCATCGTTGATGGAAAGCCCCAAATACAGTGAAACTCGAATCTTTGAACTCTTGCATATTATGAAACTCCTCCAAATTAACTCACAAACACTCGGCTGGGTTGGGGCTGAATTAACTAAGGTGGATCTCAAATTCCCTATGAAAATGGCTAGGATGGTCCCAAAAATGATGTCCCTTGATTTATTAGCCTTGTACATCCCATTTTGCAAAACTTCTCTTTGAGTGTAACGTACTATTTTTAGTAAGTGTGAAAAAGTAACTCTCTCGATCCTTTACTAAGTGTTGTGACCTTGATTCCCCTTTCTCCCTACATTCCTCACTCCTTTGGATAAAATTTATATTTTTAGTAGGTGCTCAGGGCACACGTACTATTTTTATTAACTAAAAAAATTTTGTTCTCATGAATTCTCACTGTAGTGCACCCTCGATATTTCATCTCCTTCGCAGTTCTTCTATTAATGACTTTCCCGAAATAACAGTTCATATGTAGTAGACGTGCTATTTTTACAAAGTTGGCCTCCGGGAGTCGGATTGATGTGGAACAAATTTTTTTGATATGATTTTTTCTCAATATCATCCCTTTGAAATTTCAAACCACTTTAATAATCCAAGAGATTTTAAAATTTTAATTTTCAGACTGTACAGTGCTTTCTTGTTATGGTAGCCATTAATGGACCTCAAAATTACAGATCTTGTTTTATCTTCCATTTTCAAATAAAATTACATTTTTGATGTGGGTTTTTTCTTCTCGGTGCTTCACATGCAATCTTATTTCGATTTTGGCAACGGCTGGTTTGTGGAAATCCCACTTCTTTCTTTGTTGAGCTAGAAAGGAGATTTCTTCATATGTAAATGCTCTATCACACATGGGGGCTTTGAAGGTGAATTTTTTATGGTCTTGGATATAGTAATGAAAACAATAAATGGTTCATTAATTTGTGCACTGGTTTGCAAGCTTTGTTTAGATTTCCATTTTTAGCTATGGGGATTTCGTTGTTTTCTTCTTCTTGCTCTTCGTTTCTCCTTCTTGTTTTGATGAAAGATCCTTCTGAGACCTAAAAATCACCATGGGGAGCTTGTTTCAGTGTTTTGGTCAATCTGGTCTGAGCATTTGCAATGGTGGGGTGATGGTAGAATGTTGCAGAGGAAGAATGGAGGAATGGAGTGCACAAAAACTATTAGAAGTTAGAAGTGAAGAAAGTGACACTTGGAAACTTTTTAAAAAGATATGCACAATTAGGGTTAGGTGAATTTTTCCATGTTTTATGTCCCTGACCTCAAGGATGTGAGGGACATCAAATTCCATGGTGGTCAAGAGCATGACATGTGGCGTTTGATCTAATGGTAGGGAATGAAGGAGGAAAAAGCTGCTTTAAAGCACTAGGAGCTGAAAGGAGGTCACATGGGTGTCCAGAAGACTCCCTATGGGGGATGGGTGCATTTTTCAAGGTCTAATGTCCCCCACCTCAGGTGCATAAGGGACATCAGTTTCCACAGTGGTCCTGGAGTTGACATATGATGCCCTATCCGACAGCAGGGAATGCATACTCCAAATAAGCACCCGGGGGTTGAACTGTCAAATCTGGAGGTCATATGAGGGTCTCAAAGGTCACATGAGGGCTGGGAATATTTTTCAAGGGATGATGTACCTGACCTCGGGACTTTGGGGGCATGAAATCCTACCAGCTCTTGGTGCGACGACACGTGTCTCTCTAAAAATAACTAAGTCCCGAACTTCGCTTTGAGAGGGTAACTTGGAATGAAGCTAACTTGAGCTCCGGTTGAATTTATTGGTGAAATTTTATATGAACCTAACTGAAATGGAATTTTGAAGCCAATGATGTGGGTCTCATGTCTTATTCGACAATATGATCCTAAAAATCAGATTTTTTTTTGGGACCCCACTTGTGCCTAAGAAAAACCGCCTTCCAATCATATGCGCCAAGGTGTTGTGAAAAATATTATTTCACCATCATGTAGGTCTTGGAATTTCATTTTTTGAAGATGTTTTTTTACTTCCAACTCCATTTGGAGCTCTCGGTAATCTTCTTGAATCTCCAGCTGTTTTAGGCCTATGTACTGCCTAGGCTTGAGAACCTTGTTTTTCACTCAAACTGCTCCAAGTATTTCAAAACTTCCCAAAGCCTTCCAAAATAATTCATGTCCATGTTTAATTTGGCCCATGTTTATGTTCCACTCCAGGAGGTTGAATCCAGTCCTAGGAAGGCCAGTGATAGGCCTTCCCTATACTGCCAAAAGATAACATCTTTTCAAAACTCCCTAAAATCACCTAGGGGGAATGAATATAATTTCATAAATCACCTAGGGACCAATTTGACATCAAATAGAGGGTGAAAAGACTAACATATTTGGCTTGGGGTTCCTAGGAATGATAAAACATGAAAATTTTGACATCATGGTATAGTTGTCATGCTCAAAAATTGTCAATTTCGATGTTGCAGATTTTCACGACAATAATTGACTCTAGCTTTGGGACATGACATGGGATTGAAGACATGACATGGGAATCTAGAATCTCAATTTTAGACCATATAAGTTCATATTGCCTTATCCATTGGGCTTTGTAGAGTCATGCACAACTTCTAGAAAGGAAGATTAGAATAAGGAAACACACACACACGAAATGAAGGAAAGGAAAAAATCAACACAATAGGAAGGGAAAACACACACATGTAAAGGGAAAAACACCTATCAATCAATGGTACAAAGTGAGGGACAACTCGCTTTCACTGAAGTAATTTTTTATTTCTCAAAATTTACCCTGAAGAGGCAACACCGAATGATGATGTTCTGTGAAGCCATTGACTGGTTCTAGAAAGTATCCTCCTCCTTAATTGTTTGCGCTTATGAAAGCCAAGTGCTTTCACAATTGTCTCGAGTACTTGTAGGAGTGATTCCATGTGATGATCTTTTTGATGCTCAGGTCCTTGCTTGGAAATTCCACTACCTTCGTGTTCTTTAAAGTCGGTCTCATAGTGCCAGTTGCCTTCCATGTTTATCCATATAGCTGATTCTCCATCGAGCATCTCATCGCTGCCCCAATGCTGATTTTTGTTCCAATTCCTTGAACCTTCTGAGTTACTTTCTTTCCTAGGTCTATGCTCATTGACATCTCTTCCATGAGAAACCTCTGACTTATCCGTTTCCTTTACTCCACTGCGAGGTGCTTGAGTACTGATGGAGGGATTGGGCGTGGCCTCATACTTTTCTTGTATGCCCATGGCACGAGTGAAGAGATCAAGAATCATCTCAGGGTCTTCCGCAACTTCTACTATGTCCAATAGTTCTTGCACAGAGATCTCATCATCTTGGGAATCGCTGAACTCTAACGATCCTTCATCAAAAAGAGATTCATCTTCAAATGGGAATGAAAATATCTCCATTTCGTTATTGCATCCATCAATCATTAGCTCTAGAGTGGCATCGTATTTTTCATATTGCTTTATCTTGATGTGGCCAACCTTCGCACTAGTTAAGGCTTCCAAACCAGCTTCACACTTGTCTTGCAGATTTGTGGCTTGTATCAAGATCTCGAGACTGAGCTCAGGATCTTCAGTTTCTTCTGCAGCTTCAAGCATTTCTTGTATAGACATTTCTTTCAAAACTTTCATGGGCTCATCACAAGCTGAGTTTTTCTCTCCATAGATGGCTTGACTGAGATCATCTTCATCCCCAAATGGGAATGAGAATAAATCCTCATCTTGGAAAATCATATAAGTTGATTTATCTTCTTGAAAATCATCAAGAACCATCTCCTCTTCCTCATGGTCTCGCATCATCCGGTGATTGGGGATGTCCTCTCAGTAACTCGAATCTCCTCAATGCTTCTTCAAAATCCAAATCTCTTTGGGAAGGCATGTTTGGGCCTATCAAGATGGGGATATCCTCTTCTTCCTCGGTTGCCACAAAGTGATTCATCTACCTGCTACCTTGATACAAGATGTTAGCTTCTGGGCTTCCAGAATTTTTGTACTGTTACCTCATCTTCTTCTTGGGAAGTAATTTCTCCATGTCTCCCTTCATTGGTATGGTTGCAAAAGACCAATTCATCTAAATTTTCCCTCCCAACTCTCAGAAATTTCTACTCAGCAACATTCCGAATGAGGCTGGGACGTCTACTACCAAAATCATCACTGAAACTTTCTTGTCTAGAAATTTGTGAGAGCCACCTGTGCATCTTTAACCTTCCCTACAAGTGAGACCTTTTTTTATTCCAAAGAGTAACAAGAGCCACTAGGTGGAGTCATTGTAAGTTTAAGAGCCTTGGTGACCTTCAAAGGCATCACGTTGTCTGAGGCACTAGAATCTATTATGCAATTGTTCAGTACATATTCTCCAACAAGAAGGGAGACATAGAAAGGTTCAAATTTATCAGTCTTTGATGCACTTAGAGAAAGCATGTTCTGTGAGGGAGGTGTAGGTGAGTTTGGTAGCATGCCTTTGGAATGATGAGCTACATCATTGGGTGTTAGACTACCACTCCTGATATATCAGACAAACCTCTCAAATTGTTCAAGGATGAGTCCGCAAATATTTGGTTTCAGTAATTTGCACTTTGGCTTTGTTTGCATATTCTATGAAGTCAAAGGGAGCAGATGTGGACAAGGGGGGTGAAGGGACTACTTTTGGATTTAGGATAGGTTTTGGAAGCAGGAGTAGATTTTTGGGGAATGGAGGGTATTTTGAAAGGTACACTAAGAGCTTTCAAGGAATTAGATTTTTAGAGCAGATTTGGGTTTACTTGGAAGAGACATCAAAAGACTTACTTGGGATTGTGAGAGCTTTCTTACTTGCTATGAGATCAGGCTCCAAAAATGTAGACTTCATGGAAGATGGAAGTGCGGATCCTCGACTGATTATTTTATTTTACGGAGTCACCACAGGAGGATCATCAACCTTCTTTTCTTTTGCAGTAGTGGAGGGAGATTCTCTTTTCTTAGATTGAGAACGAGTGAATACCGCGCATGAGAAACTGGGTGCATCTTCATCTTCTTCATAACCTCTAGAATACTCACAAAACCTGATTTTTGTATCATTCTCAAACTCATCACTTTCTTGGAAATCACCACCTTCTTGTTCAAGATCTTCTTCACTTTCTTGAAATCTGCAATTTACATTCATGGGTGGGGCCTCCAAGGCAAGTCTTTGGGGTGCTCCTACAATCTAATTTTTGTTGCTTCTTTGAGAAGAAACTCATTCAAATAATTCCCTCTTCAAAGAGGCCATCTCATTTGCCAACTTTTGTAGCAGTGATGGATTGGTTCTCTCATCTCAGGATGTTGGGCCTTGCCCTTTGATGGATTCTTGATCTTTCCAGAGAGGATGAGATTATCATCAAGTTCAATGGCCATCCTTTGTGCTTCTACAATGTTCCTTGGTTGAACTCTTCATAGGAGAAATCCTACCTTCTAATGATTGAGAGTTGATGAAGAATCTCTTGACATTTTTTTGAGATGGTGAATCCTCTTCAGGTATCCTGAAGAAACCATTCAAAATGAGCCATGAAGTCTCTCATCGTTTCACTTTCTCCTTTCCTCATTTGAGCCAACTACACCAAGAGGTCTTGACAATATTCAGTTGATTTAAATATTTCCTCGAAGGTAGCCTTGATGTCATCCCAACCAATGATGGATCGGGAAGGTAGGAGGTAGAACCATTCTTGCTATTTTTCTTGGAGGGACTCCACGAACAATCTTACAAGCAACATCTTCATGTTGGACACCAAGAATTCCACATGATGTCGTGAAAGCAAGCAATGTGTTCTTCAGGATGTTGTGTGTTGTCACCTTTGAACTTTGGAAAGTTTCTTGTGGGAACCCATTGGTAGATCATGGAGAGGTGGCTCAAGAGCAAGCGGGCCCATATTCCTTCCCCATGGAACAATGGGTTGAGGTATTTCTTCTTCATCTGCCATTATCGTTTTCTGCTTCTTCTTCTTGCTTCTATGAATTCTTCTTCAAATTCTTCTTCTTCTGGGAGCTCAATGCTCAATGGTGGTTGAAAAATGGGAGAATTTGAAGGTGGAGTATCCACAAGAGTTTTGATAGGATTACCCGGTGAACTTTGTGAAGATTCAGATGGAGAGGAGGCTTGAGAGAAGAAGTATGGGTTATCTCTAATTCGTTCTTGCTGATTTTGTGAAGCCTCAAAATTGAAATCATCAACACCTCTCGACCTGATCAACCTGGTGTGTCTTCCTTCAACCATTTTTTGAAATTATTGAAGTGGGAATATGAAAAGACACGTGTGTAGAAATCAGCAGTGTAGCCTTCAACAATGGACTTTCATGAAAACTCTTTTATTTTTTTTCAATATTTGATTTTTTTTTAATTTTGGGACCTTGTGGTCATATATTGGGTGTAGATGCTGCTAAATCTGCCCCATAGTGGGTGCCAAAAACTGTTGGTGAGAAAATTTTTAGGTGGAAAACTTGTGGATTTCTTGCCAATGCTCTAGGAATCTAAGTCCCTCTACTTAACCGGTGTAGCTTCCGTATGTGCATGCGTGAGAAAGTGTGGATTTCTGTGGTGGTCTTTTGACCGGGATCCAACAGGGCACTCCAATGACCTGTGACAAAGCTAGAAATATCTTTCTAGGGAAGTCTTCATCTATAGAGTGGGAAAGGGGAGTGAGAAAAGAGGTAGGAGAACTAATGTTGCAGGTAGAAAATCAGATTCCTTCACGCACTAGTTAGAAACTTCAACACATGCATTCATGAGAAGAAACAACCCTGCAAATAACAACAAGACCAAATAGAATTTGATGAACACAAAGTATCATGAAACCCCTTAGTCAAAGAAAGCTAGAAACTCCTTCTTCTTGTATTGATTGCTTAGAAAAAATTTGTACATAGTGGGAAATGGAAGAAATTGAGAAGGGGGGAATAGAAGAAAATGGCTATCTCCTTTGTTCTCTCAAGGTGTAATATACTCTTGAGTTTACAAGATCAATCACCAACCCTTTGCAATGGGAATGACATTACAATTTATAGAATGAGAGGTGACTTATCATCTTCCTCATGACCCTCCATATGCCTTAATATGACTTAAGACTATTCATATTCCACTTTAAATATTTAAGTCCCTTTTATAATAGCAAGGTGACTTAATTTACATTATGTTTCTAAAGTCACTTTTAAGTGACTTAAAGGCATATCAAAAAGTGCAAACCCCAATGAAGAATTAGAACATTTGAAAGCGAGAGAAAGTTGGGGGAGAAGAGAGAGAGAGAGAGAGAGAGAGAAGAAGAAGAGTAGATGTCACCCGATGAAGTCCATTGATCCTCGTTGATGGAAAGCTCCAAATGCAGTGAAACTCTGAATCTTCGAACTCCTTGCACACTGTGAAACTCCTCCAAATTAGCTCCCAAATGCTCACCCAGTTGAATGAACTAAGGTGGATCTCGAATTCCCTATGAAAAATGGCTAGGATGCTCCCAAAAATGATGTCCCCCTGAATGATTAGCCTTGTACATCCCATTGTGCCAAAACTTCTCTTTGTGTGTAACTTACTATTTTTAGTAAGTGTGAAAAAGCAACTCTCTCGATCCTTTGCTGAGTGTTGTGACCTTGATTCCCCTTTCTCCCTGTGTTCCTCACTCCTTTGGATCAAATTTCTATTTTTAGTAGGTGCTTGAGGGCACACTTACTATTTTTAGTAAGTGCCAAAATTTCATTGTTTTGGTGAATTCTCAGCTATAGTGCACCTCTAATATCTTCATCTCCTTCGCAGGTTCTTCTATTAATGACTTTCCCAAAATAGCAGTTCCTATGTAGTAGACCTGCTATTTTTAGAAAGTTGGCCTCTGGGAGTCGGATTGATGTGGAATGAAGTTTTTTGATATGGGTTTTTTCCCAATATCATCCCTTTGAAATTTGGGCCCGCCCACTTAATAATCCAAGAGATTTTAAAGTTTTAATTTTAGACCGGCAGTGCTTCTAGGTATGGCAACCATTAATGGACCTCAAAATTGTAGGTCTGGTTTTCTCCTCCATTTGAAATAAAATTATATTTTTGATGTGGGTTTTTTCTTCTGGTGCTTCACGTGCAATCTTACTTTGATCCGGCAACCGGTTTGATGGGAAATCCCACTTCTTCTTCGTTATTGAGCAGAAAGGAGATTTCTTCATTGTGGATGCTCTATCACACATGGGGGACTTTGAAGGTGTATTTTTTATGGTATTGGATAGAGGAATGAACAAAAAAAATGGTTCATTGATTTGTGCACTGGTTTGCAAGCTTTGTTTAGATTTCCATTTTTTGGCTATGGGGATTTTATTGTTTTCTTCTTCTTGTTCTTTGTTTCTCCTTCTGTTTTGATGAGGATCCTTTCCGAGACCTATGCATCACCATGGGAAATTTTTTCAGTTCCTTTTTTGGGCCGAGCTGGTTTGAGCATTTGTAATGGCGGAGTGATGGTAGAATGTTGCAGAGGAAGAATGGAGGAATGGAGTGCACATATAACTATTAGAAGTTAGAAGGGAAAAAGCGACACTTGGAAATTTTTTTAAAAAGATATGCACAATTAGGGTTTGGGCACATTTTTCCATGCTTTATGTCCCTGACCTTAGGGACATGAGGGACATCAATTTCCACAATGAGCAAGATGGTGACACATGTGGCACTAGATCCAATGGTAAGGAATGAAGGAGGAAAAAGTTGCTTTAAAGCACTGGGAGTTGAAAGGAGGTCACATGGGTGTCAAAAGACTCTCCTATGGGGATGGGCACATTTTTCATGTCTTATGTCCCCTACCTTTAGGTGTACATAAGGGACATCAGTTTCCACGGTGGTCCAAGAGGTGACACGTGGTGCCCGATCCAACGACAAGGAATGGATGCACTCCAAAGCACCTGGGGGTGAATCGACGGTCACGTGGGTGTCAAATGACTCCCATAGGGGATGGGCTCATTTTTCAAGTCTTATGTCCCCCATATCTAGGTGTATAAGGGACATTAGTTTCACACGGTGGTCCTGGAGGAGCGACACATGGCACCCGATCCGATGGCAGGGAATGCATGCTCCAAATAAGCACCTGGGGCTAAACTGTCAAGTCTGGAGGTCATATGAGGGTCCCAAAGGTCACATGAGGGCTGGGAAACATTTTCCAAGGGTTGATGTACCTGACCTTAGGGAAATCAGGGCATGAAATCCCGCCAGGCTCTGGTGCTGACACGTGTCCTCTCGAAAAAATGACTAAGTCCTGAACTGCCTTTGAGAGGGTAACTTGGAATGAAGATAACTTGAGCTCCCGTGGAATTTATTGGTGAAATTTTATATGATCCTGACTAGAAATGGAATTTTTAATCCAATTATGTGGGTCTCATGTCTTAATTAGACCATATGATCCCTGAAAAATTGGAGTTTTGATCTGGGACTCCACTTGTGCCTGAGAAAAACTGCCTTCCAATCATATGCGCCAAGGTGTTGTGAAAAATATTATTTCACCATCATGTAGGTCTTAGAATCCTATTTTTGAATATGTTTTTTTTACTTCCAACTCCATCTGGAGCTCCCAAAATCTTCTTCGAATCCAAGCAATTTGTTTTAGGCCTATGTACCGCCTAGGCTTGAGAACCTTGTTTTTCTCTCACTCGCTGCTCCAAGTATTTCAAAACTTCCCAAATGCCTTCCAAAATAATTTCCATGATGTTCTAATGTATTCAATTCATGTCCATGTTTAATTTTTCCTTATGTTCCACTCCAGGGGTTGAATCCGAGTCCTCGGGAAGGCCAATGATAGCCCTTCCCAATATTGCCATAAGATAACATCTTTTCAGAATTCCCTAAAATCACCTAGGGGGAATGAATAGAATTTACTAAATCACCTAGGGACCAATTTGACATCAAATAGAGGGTGAAAAGTTTGAGAACTTGTAGATTTAGTTCCTAAACTCACATATTTAGTTCGGAACTCATAGGTTTACTTCAGAACTCACATATTTAGTTCTAGAACTTGCATCAATCAAATAAAAGTCATTTCTTGAACTTACAATTCATATAAAAAAATATATAGTTACGGAACTTGCATAAAAGGAATGACAATGTCAACTCTTGAACCTACATCAACGAAATGACAGTTTTGAGGAATTTTAAAATATCAAAGTATGCAATGGGAAATATGAGAGATTTTTTTGTTTATAGAAATGTGTTTAACAAAAACCTCATTCATATTTTCTATAGGTTTTACCAATGAAGAGAAATCTAACTTTTAGTGAGTTGTAGTCCGAGGAAAAATGTATCATACGAGCACTAAAAGTTCCATAAACAGAAACAAAAAAATTCAAACAAAAAATTTGAGACATATTTTTTTCATAGAAAGGTTTTTAACAAAAAATTCATTCATATTTGCTACAGGTTTTACCAATGAAGAGAAATCTAACTTTCAGTGAGTTGTAGTCCGATAAAAAAGTGTATTTGCAGAGCACTAAAAGTTCCATAAATAGAAAAAGAAATGTCAAATGGAAAATTTGAGAAAGTTTTTTGTTCATAGAAATTTGTTTAACAAAAAACTCATTCATATTTGATAAATTTTTTACCAATGAAGAGAAATATAACTTTTAGTGAGCTGGGTTCCGAGGAAACGTGAATCGGATGAGTACTAAAAGTTCCATAAACAAAAACAAAAAAATACAATGAAAAATATGAGAGAGGTTTTTGTTCATTGAAATGTGTTTAATAAAAACCTCATTTATATTTTCTACAGGTTTTAAAAATGAAGATAAATCTTACTTTTAATGAGCTCGTAGTCAAGGAAAAAACATATCAAACAAGCATCAAAAGTTCCACAATCAAAAACAACAAAGTCAAGTGGAAAATCCGGAAAGGTATTTAGTTGAAATAATCGTTTGAGGAAAAAAATCCTTCCAATAATGTAGGAGAATAAAATCATTATGATTCTTGTTACCAAAAAACAAGGAGAACATTTGGATGCAAATCTTCCTAAAATAAGTGAGATAAGACTTTGACTCAATAATATATGTCTCTCCATATTTTGTGGAGATGGAGATATTAGTTGTTAGGATTATCATAAAGATAAGATCATATTGTATCTCCCAAAATAAAGAGTTGGTTGGATGTATAAATTATACATGCAACCTTCCACACTCGAGATATGTAATGTTTTACTACCAAGAAATGAATATGTTCTTTTTTTTCTCCAATATTTTACAATTTTGAGTTAAGATCTTGAAGCATGATTTAAATCCTCTTCCAAGGAATGAGATGGAAACTCATTCTAAAGAATATGGATCCGTATATTTGTGTTTTTTATTTTGTAATAATTTGTGTTTATTTCCTTTTTTTGTAATGATCATCTTGTTGTGTTTTCTTCTCTTTGTATTGTAACATTTAGACTATTTTAAACCTGCTAGTGTTTCATTTAATTTTTCTTATTTCCAATTCAGCAATTTCAATTTATACAAGTGTGTTTTATTCCTACAAGTGTGATTTAAACTATGCAAGTGTGTTTATATTTCTGCAAGTGTGCATTTAAATTTATGCATGTGTTCTTTCAATTTATGCAAGTTTGGATTGTGTTTAAGGGAGCTGCTTTTGAAGATATTCATCTCTTAATGCATACAACCTTCAAACACCAACCCAGATTGACATTATTAATAGCGAGGATTGTGAACCTCGTCACCTTGCTTTTTGGTATGTACATGGATGTTCACTACCACCTTTCACTAACGAGGAGTATGCAATAGATATGTATAATCTACACTTGCAATACCTCTTTGCTTGATAAACCACATACAATTCCTATCGATTCTCATATTCATTTCTATCTAGTTTTCACCATAACAATGAAAAACTCTTAGATGTCGTTACTTGATCACTCTCATCATCATAAACTGGGGAATCATACTTACTCTTCCACCCTTACAACATTCTCAAGTGTTTTACATACTCTACACTTCACATCTAGTTTCTCACATGCATCATATATTTATATCGCCATTCCTCGATGATGTACTCTCATGCTATGGTTCACACTTTACTATGGATGGCTCACTATATTCATGAAACTCACATCCTCAAATTACATTACACACTCAGGCGTATTCACAACACATTTCTAGTGCACATTATCACAAGACACACTAACCTATGACACACTCATGTTCCACGATTCATACTCAACTCCGAGGGTCTCAATCTGAAATGAACCTCACCACATTCACTCACTCACTCCCACACTCACTATGCTCTATGCTTTGATGATCATATCTTTCTAGTACACTACTCAAACAATTTCCCGATGACGTATTCTTCTTCTATGGCTCATTCTCAACTGTTGAGAGGGAATTTATAAATGAACATTATCTCATGCATACTTATTTATACTCACTCGAGGGCATATTTGTCCTATCACACTCACTTTGTATTCCATTCCATCTCACTCATCCACAACATACTGCATATATTGGTTGCATATTGTTCTTTCTTACTTATACTCGTTTGTTACACTTATTTATTATGATATCCAGATACAACGTATGTCATTATCTTTTATTTATACACATGTGTGTTTACTTTCTTGTTTTTGATTATATACTTTACACGGATCGATACATGCAACATGGATTCTCAAACAGAGTACTTATTACCGATCTGGAGTGGCTCCTAAGGGCATTAACTTTCATACACATTAGAGGTGTTATTATTTTGATTTGTACTACTTTTCATTCTTAATAAAAACAGTACACTATATCATATCATACACATTTTGACATACTTTCTATATTTCTAACATGCTAATGGGTGCTTCACGTGAAACGTTTGTCTTGTAAGAACTCTTTGCTACCATGGTTGTTTATATCTTACTTTTCATTGTCGACATCTTGTTTTTCATCATATGTCATTGTTTTTCATTTTCTTCCATTGTTTGTGGGTTATTCCCATTTTCTTGTGTTCATACTATATGTTTCGACCGATTCAGCTTTGACTATCTTGTGACATCATGAGTGATGTCCCATGTTTGCAACCCAATTTTCATGGTCTACATTATTTTCTTCAACGTTCTTAGTTTGCACTTTGTCTTCTACATACGTGTTTATCTTATTTGCACTAACACTTGTTTCAAGCCACTTTGTTTATATGTGCTTTAGATTATATCAAACACACTCCCTCTTCTGTAGGGAGTTAGTTTCATCACAATGTTTAGTCCTCCTTTAGGCCGCAACCTCCTTACGATGTCGCATTTACCCCAAACAATGGGGGCATCTATCGGGTGAATCATTCACCCCATACAGTAGTCTATAGTCACAATACAACACAATTTGCACACAAATCACCATAATCTTCAATTTAAGGAATGGCTTAGAATTTGACTTGGGTCTTTGGCACAACACATACACAAGTCCCTAAACATATATAGTAGCGCTTGGGCACGCTTGACTTGTTAGAAAAATAAATTAAACAATACATTGTTTCATTTTACAAACTTTCCTCATATTTCTTGTATAGGATTATCTTCTCTAGATCATTCTTCTTCTAGATTTTTCCTCTCTAGATCTTTCTCCTTTGTGTATAAATACAAGTGTTTGTAACTCCTTTGATCATCAATGAAATATTATCTACTTTTTCTTCTAATTCAACCTAACATTAGATTTAGAGCGAGAATCGGTGAGTGAGATAGGTTGAGGATAGTTGTAGAGAAAGGTGAGGAAAATCACGGGACATGAGCAAAAGCTAAAATAAAGGTTTTTGAGCTATCCTACAACTATTTCTTCTAGACGTTGCCAACATTGGAAGATCAACAACCTACATATTTCTTTGGATGGATGTGGAAAATTATTGGCATTTAATTTCCTAAATCTAAGCTATACGTAGCCATACCATCTCCCATTGACTGCAACATGGAAATTAGAGTTCTTTCTATTCCAGCACAACTTTTTGGCTAAAGTCAATCCATATCAAAACCTATAAATTTGTACCAAAGACCTACTCTTTGTTTTTATATAGCCACACATGTTGGAGACTAATTACTTGTAGCTATTTTTTTAATTGGCATTTTTGTTGTTTCCTTCTAAGCTAGATGTATTTTCTTTAGATATTTTTACTGAAATTCAAACCCTACCACTTTTATTTTATCATTTCGCTACTATAAAGAATTATTTTATTTGTTTCTCGCATGAAGATTATTTGTTGGATTTTGATTAATTGTTAAATAATTAACAAAATTTCCCATCAATAATGATTGCTTTGCAAAGTAGAAATAAAAGAGATAAATTTTCTTCTTTGCATGCATCTTCACCGTAAGAAAAAAAAGCAAGTGTTTTCATTTTGCAACGATCAAGAAGGAAAGAGATATTCCAATGAATAATTTTATGTCTCATGCCAAGAGAAACATTGGAAGAAATTAAAGGGATAAATCACGGTAAGAACCTCGAGAAGATAACATCGATCTATACATTTCTTTGATAAATGCCCTTAATAAGCGCACCAATCTATAATTTGAGGAGCTTGTGCATCAAGGACTTCTAGTGGTTTTGATTGAGTGTATTGTGTCAAGAAAACAAGGTACATGCAGAGCTCAAAAGAGGATACGAAGCGGATGACGAACATGAGATAGATTGCCCATAAAATCATCCACATCTCACTATAAGAGAGTATCAAGCCCATCTTTAAAATAAATAAATAAATAAAATTTTAATATTTGACATCATTTCCATTCCAAAGATATTACTTTCAGATGCCTAACTCTTGAAAGGGACAATTTTTTTCTATGGATAAAGAAGATGCAAACCATTCTCCTATTTAAATATCTCTAGGATATTGTCACTGGAAAGCTCCCTCATCTCACCAACGACAATGAGCATATCAAGTATGACAAGCCTGATGTAAAAAAACCTATGTTGATCACTCTGAGCATATCTGATGAGTTGCATCCAAACATTCAGAATGAAACAAAATTGAAGAAGTCCTGATATACTCTCTCCATGATTTCTGAAGCAAAAAAATTTGTTGAAGATTATGCATCTCTAGTCAAAGATGCATACCATGAGCACACAAGAAGGTGAAAAAGTGAAAGAATTTATGCGTCGAGCAATGGGTTACGAGCACAACTACATGCACTTAGAGAAGTGGTCAAAGACAAGTTACTAGTCCCACTAACACCGTGAGCTCTTCCATCCCATTTAAGGAAATTTATCACCAGTTATTGAAAATCACTCAAAAAGAGGTGAGTTTTCCGAATTGGTGAATTTCCTACAACATGAAGAATCCATTCAATCTGGGTTCAAGAGGATTTCGAGGAAAAACATAGATCTCAAGGTAGAAGAAGAAAAAAAATCCTCACAAACATCAGCAAGAGAAGCAAACAAAAAGCAACAACATAAGAAAAAATAGATGCAGAAGTCTCAAAAGGTGGATCAATGGTGTCACATTTGCTCCATGAATTCACATGACACTATAAAGTATTGGTATAGTGGCTGCGCACAATTCAATTCGGACAAGAAAGCACATCATGAAAGGTGATTCAAATAACTTAAAGTGGCATCCTCGTGGAAAGAAATAGAAAGAACATGTCGTAGTCCAATTAGATGAAAACACATATGAATAAACTATAGAATCAAAAAATTACACCACACATGAACTTGATTTGGTACTTGTATACCATATGTCACAACCATCGAGAGAAAAATTGGACTGATAGATTCAGTGTCAAGAAGCACATGAAATGCAATAGAAATCTTTTTGATTCATTGAAAAATCAACCCACCGGAGATGAGGTTCATATTTTACATAGTAAGGAGTATACAATGAAGGAATCAACAATGTTACCATTCCTCTCGGAAAAGAAAACATATTTTGACAAAGGTACTCTATGTTCTGGCCAACCAAAAATCTTATGTATGTCTCTCGGCCTATTGAATCACAAGCTTAAGGTGGAGTTCCTTGTTCATAATGGCATCAAGTCCTTTCTAATATCTCAAAAAGGTAAGACACTTTCTAAAGCATTTATGAAGGATCATTTATTTTTATTATATGTAGTTTCCTCCTCTCGTAGTTATGTTATTTTCCTCTATCATGGAATCCACTACATTCTACAGCACTTTCAGGTTTGAAATCTTTCTACCAGGCTCCCTCTATCATCTCAGTTCAAATCAGATGGTACATGGACTTCTTCCTCTTTCTCAGTCATTACCTCTTTGTCCTTGATTTCTAGTGGTAAAACCACATCAGGATCCATTTGAGACGAGTACATTTCATGCCAATAACCATCTAGTGCTCACGCGTACTAATCTTTTTGTTCCCTTACCTACCTCTTTTAAGGTATTTCAATACTTCAGCTATTCATTGATTATTATTTCTGCAATACTTGCATGTTCTTTCTCCAAAAGAAGAGTGAAAAATTTGAAAATTCCATATCTTCTATAGGAGTGTTGTTCACTGCACTGTAGCCCCTTTAAGTCATGCACTTAGATTGATGGGAGGAAGTCACTTCAAATAAATTATTAACATTCTTGAAGAAGCACAAAATAAAAGAAAACTTGAATTCCCCTATACTCCATAAAAAAATGGATGTGTAGAACATTGCAATTAGAATGCAATGGAGATGGCTCATTGCATGCTTTCTCTGCAAAGATGGAGAACAAATATTGGGTGGAAGTAGTTCGAGATAGTTGTATATCTTTTGAATAGATCACCTATAAATATCTTGAAGGAAAAGACAGGAAGAGGTATTTAGCAATCACAAACCATGTATTTCTCATTTGAGAGTACTTGGTTATATTTCCTACATGCATGTTCTATATAAGGAAACGAAGAAGCTTGATACAAATACACATGAGTGCATATTTTTGGGATACCATACTACCTCCAAAGCCTATTGGTTCATGGATCCCGAGACAAAGAAGATATATAAGAGCAGAGACATTTATTGTGATGATTCATCATTTGACTCATTTCCACTAAAGGAAGATTCAACACCTACCTCCTCTCATAGATTTCTCACACGTCTAGATGATGAGCATGAGGATCCTATAGAAAAGAGGGATGGGCTATAAGGAGAATTATATGTTGATCTTGGAAATATATGAATGAATTATTCTAATCAAGAGTGAGTGTTAACATCTGAAATGGGTCCAAAGCATCATGAGAGACTTGCACCTCAACTCTCTTCCTAACACTTCATCAGGAGTCCATAAAAGAATTCAAGTAAAAATTCAAGCAATTATTGCACTCATGATCTCATTGCTTGAAGACATAGAACCTAGTTTAGTTCATGAGTAACTTAGTTAGCGCAGTGAAAGGAAGCCATGGATGCAAAATATGAATTTTTGATATAGAATTGGATGTGGGAATATGTCAATTTGCCTGCAAGAAAAATTCCATTGGCTATAAGTGGATTTTCAAAACAAAATACAAGGAAGATGGATTTATCTACAAGAATAAAGCATGATTAGTTGCAAAGGGTTGTTCTCAATAGGAAGTAATTAACTACGATGAGACCTTTTCACCCAATATGAAGATCAAAACCATCGGGTTTTTCGGGCATCGACAGACAAAGTGGATGAAGACTTCAACAAATAGACGTTATAAGTGATTTCTTGAATGGTGATCTCAGAGAATAAGTATACATGACCCATCTAGAAGGATTTATCGATAAACAACATTCTCGGAATATATGTCATTAAATTAAGTCTCTTTATTGACCTAAACAGCATCTAGAGCATTGTACATAAAAATAAATGATCACCTATTATAGCATGATTTCACACGTAGCCCCTCTAATTCAAATTTGTATATCAAAAATATAGACAGAGAGATTGTCATCTTGGTTTTGTATGTAGATGATATTGTGATTATAGGGAGTTCTGACAATCTCATCAAATATTTTTAAAATAATTTTAGGAAAACCATCGACATGATAGATTTAGGCTAATTCACTATTATCTTGGCTTGAGATATAAAAAAATTTATATTTTTGTCTTCCAGTTGAAATACACAAAGAAAATATTATAAAAGTATGGAATGGCAGATTCTAAACCTAAATCCACTCCTATGGAAAAAGGTTTACAAATTTAAAGATTCTAAGATTCACCTCAAGTAGATGGTACTCTCTACACACAACTTGTTGGGAGCCTCGTTCAATTGACATATACCAGACCTAATATTTTCTTTGTGTTGAGCTATCTTTCTAGATTCATACAAGAGCCGAAGAAATGCCACTAGGTAGCAATGAAGCATGTGTAGAGATATGTATGAGGAACTGTTGACTATGTTATAAAGTATCGTAAGAACACTCGAGAATCGACAAGGTTGGATGCATTAATGAAATGAAATCAACTTTAGGATACATTTTTCATCTCGGTCTGGTCCTATCTCGTGGATTAGCAAGATGCAAAAAAATGTTGTTTCTCTCTCATCCATTGAGGGTGAGTATCGCATCGCAAAAGGAGCCATGTGCGAAGTGATTTTACTATGTTGAATCCTAGCAGATATGGGAATTCATGAAGAAAATCCTCCCATCATCACTGTGATAATCAGGGTGTGTTGAAACTTGTTAAAAATATTGTTTTCTATGAGATAACCAAGTATATAGAAGTAAAATGTCACTACATTCAAGATCAAATTTTGATCCTTTGTATTCAAATCCAAAGTACTTCTCGATAGATGCTCAAATCATATAAATTATCACAAAGTCCCTTGGCAAAGAGAATTTTAAACTATTTTAGGGGTACATTTGTAAAAACAATGTATTAAGGGGGAATGTTTGCAAAATAATTAAAAAAATACATTGTTTTTATTTTAGAAACTTTCCTCATATTTCTTGTCTAGGATTATTTTTCTAGATCATTCTTCTTCTATATTGTTCCTCTCTATATATTTCTCCTCCATGTATAAATATAGGTGTTTGTAAGTCCTTTGATCATCAATATAATATTATTTACTTCTTCTTCTAATTTTTCCTAGCATGACCCTTCATGGTCACTGTGAGAAGGAGTGGTTACACATTTATTCTCAATTCAAGTACAATTCACAATAGTTTATACATCTTTTACAGGGATGGACATAGTCCTTCAACACTAAACATGCATGCACTACACCTTCTTTTTAATTTTGCATAGGATCGAGTTTGGATAGAAATGGATTAAATTTTCACACACCATTCACGGTGTTGTTTTCTCTTTGGGAAGCGAGTCTAAGGTTGTAGAATAACACTAGACCTTTCTATTATCTCTCGAAAGTGCACCCTGTGGAGAGATGGCTACAAGTGTTCTAAGCTTGCTCTAGATCTCTCTCTTTTGTAGATACAATGATATAAACACAATAGGTATGTCGGTATACCTATTGTTGAGGAGAGTCTCGTATCAAGACCAGTTCCTTTTTGATGTATCCTAAACTAATTTTTGGTTTTTGAGTGTAAACAAATATTTGTAAATGAGTTGAAAATGGAGGTGATACACCAAAATTGTTGAGGTCTTTGACTGAGTACATGCACAAACCAATGGTTTTTAGTAGAATATTAAGGAAAAACACTTGATGTATTGAGGGCAAGTTTCACAATAATACTAGTAAGATAAACATGCACACTGATATTATGTATAAATTACTAAGATTGCAGCAAGGTAAGATGATCATTCAGGTAATTTTGACATTCAAAAGAAAATAGTAAAGTATAAAAAAGCTGTAAATAATTGGAAAGGTAGAAATCGATCTCTCACTCAAAAGGAAAAAGCTGGAAAAAAATTCTTCAAAGCACTCTATGTCTAGAAAGTCCTCCTTTTTTGTGTTGCTAATGCACACAATATATAGCAAAATTATTCACTTCACCTTCCTAAAAATAGACAAAAATTGTGCTTGTCAATGCACCCTATTTTTATCCTTTATCATGAATAAATAAAGGAATAAAAATAAGCATGCTAATACAATGAGGCATTAATAGCCTTGGTTACAAAAGTACAACTTAGTCAAATTTCATTTGACTGTTCTATTTTTAATAAAGTTGGGTGAATAATTCTTCTAATAATAGACTTTGCTTAATGAGCAAGTCTTCTCCAATGAATGTAATATTTGTCTTCTTGTTGTTCTACTCGATCCACTTGTAATTACAAAAATAGCATTTTAAAATCCCCCTTGGATGCACATGCAAGAATAAATCCATGTGTGTGAGTAAAATAATTTCTTCATTTTCCACTTTGCAAAAATAACTCATCCATGCATTCATTCTGATGGGGACCACCTGGAAGTCGATCTAATGTTGACACTTGTTTGTCTTCTTGTGATAACCATGGGAAACTTCAACCTCTGTAAGAAAAATAATACCTTTGTTTTAAGCTCCCAAATGAGAACCACCTTTGATGTTGACCACTTTAATGGTACAAGGTATTTAGCCAATTTTCAAGGTAAAATAGTTCAATTTTATCATTAGCCCCTCCATGATCACATGCCAAAGATATTCGTTGTCTTTTCTAACTTGTGCATGTGAAAAATAATGTTCCTTCTTGACTAAGGTGGCAATAATAGATCGGGGTCAAATAATGTTGACAATGCGCCTAGGTATAGTCTTATCCTAACATGGAATCCTCCTTGATTCGACACATATTATGATTAAATAATCATTTATATTCTTTTACATGGCACAAAATTAAGAGGCCTCCTTCTAAATTTGACTCAAATAATTTCATATACTATGGTTTTGAAAACATAATCATTTAAATGATAATTTTGTCCCCTCCTCCATGATGGCATACCCCTCGAGCTTTGTCGGTGGCTCTTCTTTCAAGACTAACCCGAGTGGGGTTAGGGTTTCTTTGGCTTCAAAATGTACATAATTTTCAACCCCTGGTTTAGTCGAGTTGACTTTGGTCGAGTAGAGGAGAAAAAGTTTGAATCCCTATCATTTGGATATTATTTTTCAAAATCCTTGAGTGAGAGCGAAGACCTATTGAATTTTTTCTTAGCGCAAGTTAATGTGATCTCAAGCTCTGGTTTTATCTTTTAATTGGAGGACTTGCGTCAATATTTTATTGGTAGTTGAGCATTTCTATACTTTTTTAGCTCTAAAGCTCATATTAGAGCTACCACCACCTTTTATTTAGCAATGGCCACAATTGTTGTAGACTTAAGCTCGTTGTTGGAAATTGTTTTACAAATTGGGGTGAGCTTGGTTCTTTCTTCTTTCATTTTAAGCCATGATTCTGTTTGAATGGATATTATTTTATTATTGTAGCCCCCATCCGGGGAGCAGTCTTATATTATATGAATGTGGAGCCTTCACGGTTCACTTTGTTTGGTTTATAAGTGCGAGCCTTCTGATCCTCGTTTATTAACTATGTATCACATGCAATTTTTCTTGTGATTCAACAGATTATTTCCCTCTGTTTGGAGCTTGGTATGATGGCATATGTAAGCCTCTTTACACTTGTGATGTCACTATTATAACTATATTGTACCTCAGCTTTAATCATCATACTGTTTTGTTAGTTGGATGGAAACTTGATTCTCTATTGTTATTAATTTTTGTAGCTTGAGGATTGTCATGAGAAAACCCTAGTCTATCTTGGGTATTTTGTTTTTTTGCAATAACTAAGCTGAAATATGGGTTCGTATTTTTGCTTGAGGTGTGCCCTCTTATTCTAAATGTGGGTTTGTCGTTATTTGCTCCAATTTTCAATACCCATTTATGGGTTTGCAACCATGTTTTCTCTAACAAGTGAGCCTCCCGGCTCTGAAAATGTAATTTTACAAAAGCTAGCTATGACACTTTGTGGGTCATAACAATGAAAAATCCTCTTGTATATGTTTTAAAAAATATCTTGGAGCTCTGAGCATAAGATTTGTAGGTTCTGTGTACTTTGACTTATTCATTTCTCACTTTATGATTTTAGGCTCATATTCACTCGGATCTAGTTGTTAATATTATCTTACTCATTAGTATTGTTTTCTATGACTAGACTTGGCAGTGTAGATATTGAAACCTGATATGAACTTGCTTTCTCCTTCAAAATCGAGTAGAAGTACATGTAAAATCCTTTGTATTTGATTTTTAGTACTAAATTTGCTTCACCATAGAGGGTTTCCTCCATCCACATTTGATTTCTCCAGGTTTAATCTATTGTTATTTTGTAATCCATACGCTTCCTTGCAATGAAAACTTGAATGCTGCATTACTATTTTGTATGAAAGATGAGATATGAGATCCCACTGGCATATACATCTCTCTTCATTTCCTACAAGTGATGCTTGGATTTCATTTTATTAACAGTAAAATGATATCATATATGCTACCTGTTGGACCCTTTCTTATGTTCTTACGGCTTTTGTATTTTAGTTTTGATGCATGAAGTTTGTACAACCTGCATTTCCATGAAAGAATTAAATATATCCTTTGGTTCCTTCAGATTTATGGACTCATTGCTTGTTGTTCCTTTTCCACTAGAAACATAAATCTGGACTGTAGTTGAAGGCTTACAAATAATCAATACAAGCTATTATTATTTATTTGTACTTGATTGGCACTGCTTGTATGGATGACTTTTATACACTATACTTCTGAAATGACTTAGCTTGCTTTTGATAAGTTGACTTCGTGGGCTCATTTGAATTTGATAGAATTTGTATTAATATGTCAATGTCAAAGCTAACTCCATCTATTTGATTTCTCCATGCCATGAAAAACCCTTGCAACAGTGTCAAGTATGTCTACAAGAATGGAAAGTTTCTAACTTTCCCCATCAGATTGCTCATTTTTTATATTCTCATTTTCATGTTCTATTCTAGATTTGATGAGAAGTTAATACAAATATTGAAATTATCTGAGAATTTGTTCTTCTTTGATTGAGAATGCTCACTTGTAGCTTGGTGAAGCTTTCTGAGATGGATTATCAGTTTAGGGTACATTGCAAGATGTATCATGCATCCTGTGGTGATCTTAAAAGGATGTCTCTCACTTATTCATTTCTTGCATGATCGGTCGAGAGATGGAAACTCTCTATTGCATCCTACATTGGATTTTGTGATCTTACCATGGAAATTGGTTAACCTGTAACTTTCCCTGGCATTGTAATAGTTCATTTCCTAGCTCTTGCATAGATTTGAATACAAAAGCTCATATTCTTGGCTTTTTGAATGATATTTTGAGTTGTAGTTTAAGGTTGAATGCTCACTTCCGGATGATGAAATCTTCAATTAATACTTTGATTGTATAATGTTTTTTATTTTACCATTCTAAAAATAAGAACATGTTGGTCATATCACCTGTCACTTCCTGTTTTACATCCTTTGAAAGGAATATTTCTCAAAATTCTCACAATTATGATTCTTTCATGGAAATTTGCATTGCTAGCCATTGAGTTGTATCATCCTGAGTTTGTATACAAGGATTTGTCCTATTACAACTATCTTGTTTTATCATTCACCTTGACATCTTACATACTTGTTGCTACAACCCCTACAAGCATGATTTTTTTGAAGCTGTGTCTCTTTTAGTTAATCGTAATAAGCTTGATCCTTATCATTTTGTTAGTACTTTATGCAACTCTAATAAGTTGAACTTGTACTTTTACTATATTTATTTATCGAAAAAGGATACATGATTCTCTATATTCAAATCTTGAGCTTTGTATGTGTTTATTTTCTATCTTATTTTGGATGTGCAATTTGTAATTCCTTAGTCATTTTGTGAGAAAAATTGAGTGAAGAAATTCTCTTTTCATCATAAGTTTTTATTTCATAAATGTAACCTTTTCATGACCGTGTAACTCATGTATGTTTCTGTACTTGTCTAAGTATTGAGTTGGTTGTATTGTGAGCTGTAACTCTTCATCATGAATTATATTCTGCATCCTTAGTTGTACTGTAACTGAAAATATTCTTTATCATGAGGTAACTTGTATTTATCTGAATCTGTAGCTTTGACTATACAATGTATTACCTCCTTTCTACATACTATTTGATTAGTACAAATTTCAAGCATGAATTAATTGCAAAATAAAATGATGGAAAAATGTTAAATGTATATTTTAAATGGCGAAGCACTATGAAAATTTTCTCAAATTTCCTATTCCATTCTGTTTCAGCTATAATCTTGTCTCAATCTAGTTAAATTAAGCATTTAGTTTGAACTGAATTAAATGTAATTTTCTGATTCAAGTTCTTGAAGGTATCACTTCTTTCTACTTATATGTATCTACAAATTTAGATAAACTAGTTAGAAAATGTTACGCCTTTTAGCTTCGCCTTTATTCCATAGTTTTTCTCTCTCTTTCTTTATGAGTGAATGAGTCATGTATGTTGCTATAGAATAGTGCTTTTATCAGTTGTGCCTTTGATCCTCATTTAATTTATAACTCATGATACTAAGAGATCCACTTGCATGAAATTGGATAGTATAGGAATATGGATCAACCTTGAGCTAGAAATTGACAATATTTCCTTTTCTTGTTTTAGTGCAGTGTCATTTGATAAGAAGCGAGAATGAATATGGAGCAAAACCCGAGCTGAAATGCATCAACTGAAATGAAAGAAACCCAAGGCAATGATGGGTTCTTTCATACTCCTTTACTTTATTTTTCATGCATATTTACCTCTTACTTTAGTAGTTGTAATTTACTTTTGAGTTACATCCCACGGATTGTGTGGGAACATTTGAAATTCCTTATGAATAAAACATTTAATTCTAAACTTTAGTTGTGTATTTCTTTCTAATTTTCAACTATATATATGGATTGTATAATGAATTAAACAACTCAATAACATAATTGAATGTATTTAATCATGAAGGAAAGAACTTTAAAATACCTGTAACTTTAGCAATGAACCTTGACTGCTGCAATCTGCAACTATGATTGTTGTTCCAAAACTTAACACTTCATCTATTCTATATTTTCAGTCTTCATCAAGATTACACATCTGTCCTTTAGGGCTTTGTGTTCTTTTTCTGAAGATAATCATGAAATTGCATAGACTATGTGATTTGTTACATTTTGTAATAACACACATAGCTGCAAATTACATGTATTCATTAATTAATCCAACATAACAAATATTGAACTGAAAGAAGCTCCCTTAGCTTAGGTTCACTTAACAAATGACATCCATCATAACGAAATTTTGAGTTTCCCATTTTTACACTAGTGTAAAAATTGTCAAAAAATTTCTCCCTACACTTCTTCTTCGTACTTGTGAGTTGGCGTGAGATCACCAAAAGAAAATCATACTCAGCATAACTAGTGTGAGATCGCCCAAAAAAACTCATTCTTATACAACATTTTCAGGATCCTTTCTATCTCTTTCACTCATCACGGATCATGTGCACATGTTCCTTTTCACATTTTTACATATTTTCTTACATACTTCTTACACGTTTTGATCAAATTTTTCATATATACATATTTGACTACTTGTTTGTTCTTCTCTTTTGTAGGTCCCCCTTATGAGAAGTGAAAGTCACATAAATCACACACCATCACACATATAGTGACATAAACAATAGGTACAATGTGACATCTACACATACAATTTCACCTCAAGGGTCATCATCATCATTTGTTTCACATCCTCTTCTCTAGCTTCCATGCTTCATATTTTTATTAGTCTACGCTTTTTCTTGTCTTCTTGGCATATATTTTACCATTGATCTACATGGTTATTAGGTATGCATATCTTATCTAATTCATGTTATCAAGAATTCACTCAACAACATAAAGTGGGGGAAAATGTAGACTCTAAATCACACACTTTAGGTATTTATATAGTCCTAATCATATACATCTATTCATATGATTCCTAAGTGATAAAAGTACTAATTGATTACTATCTTTGGCCTCTTTTCTTTCTTTCTTGTTTTCATCTTAGTCTTACACACCCCATTTCCTAGTCTCGAGGTTCCATACTACAGCCTTTTATGAATATGGACATCGGTACCCAGAACCTCCATTCATCTGGGTTCCCCCAACCTCTTTTTACTTTTATCACATATTTTCGGTCCTTTTTAGCTTTTGGGATTCTTTATTTCTTACTAATCAATATTTTAGTGAATAATTACAAAATTCAACCAAGGGAATCATATAAATACAAATCTATGTGATCATAGTAAGGGACTAAACACTAAGTATATACTATCTCCACCTAAGGTTGCATCAAAAGGCATTTATAAGAGCATTCAAACATCCATCTAGTAACTAAAAAAGGGAATGTGACTGCATTCTTTGACATACACTTCATAAGAGGAGAAGTTCATTTTTCCATGCACACATATATCTACATTATCTACATGTATTTATTACTCTCTATCAAGTGCAAATCGCATAAGAGACACCTAGTACATGGTTCTACACACACACGCGCGCACATGCATGCATGTACATAGAACTACATGGACTCTAAAATTTATTACAGCTCTTGGGTCATATGTTCATTCACTCGAGTGACCATCGAGGTCAGTCCAATTCCACATTTCCTTATTTTTTTTTAGGATTGATTTGTTTTGGGGTTTTGTAGGTGCTTTTTTCTTATTTCAAGTTTCGGGAAAATAACAATGAAGTGTAGTGACATACATGGGATCAAAAGAAATAACCAGAGGAACACCTCATGGCCCTGGGAAACTAAGTTTGCAGCCTCTAAGAAGTCATAGGCACCCAGAGAAGGTCTCGGGTGCCTCGACTCTCCCCAAGCACCCATGTCCACGGCTTATCCCGACACTTCTACATTTTTATAGGCTCGATTGTGATAGATCTGTTTTCTGTTTCATCGGTTTTCCATCTAAACACAACCTTGAAATCATTGCAAATTAGCTAAGTACTTTATGCCTCCTTTCACAACTAGTGATTCATATTATTCTAGCTTACTTTCTTCGGTTAAATATGTATTTTATTACATATTTATATCTGTATTATGACATATTAAGATTTTGCATTTATTAATTTCAATATTTTCTTAAATCACCACTATGAGGAGAAAAAATGAATATTAACATAATGATAATGAAGAGATACTTAAGTACTTAGAAGATAAATAAGGTGTTATCACGAAATTACAACACGCTTTGAATACATTTAGATTTGAGTGGGTCATTCGGTGTAATTTGTGTAACATTGGACCATCTCTCAAGTTGTGGGACTTGTGGGCTTAAGATGATCCTCTAGAGAAGGTTAGTTCCTACTCCTAAACTACCTACCACAATCTACTCTAATGCAGGATATAAAACTAACTAATCCTAATCTAACTTTCCAAGGGACCAAGGAGAGAGAGAATGCATGAAAACAAAACCTACACTAAAGTAGTGATACACCAGAAAAGGAGGGTTGTTGATCACAATATCAACTGCCTGAAGTGGAGAGGGGTGAGAAATGGAGAGGATGGACAAGATGCATCACAGAAAAAGATAAAGTTCACACCAAATATCACTTCAAACCCATTGAATACAACTCCAAAATCATGTAATAGACATCAGAGATATGCACAGTATACCCTACAATTGTGAGAGGCAAGAAGAGACAATAAAATAAGCAAAGGATGGAAAAAATGCATCACGAAACAAATTTTATTGCTGCATGAGTTCACACCTGTAAGTCATTAGTGAGAAAGAGGAAAGAAAATGCCATTATAAAGCAAAGAGAGGAGGCTTAAACTCCACATTCACCCCTAGGGAAGAAAGAGGGGGACAATAGAGAAAAATGGCCAACTTCTTTAAAAATGAGCGCAAGATTAATATTTATAGAATGAGAAAGAGGGAGAGAATTGCAATCCTAAATTTATCTCTTCAACCACTTGCAAGTTGTCATAAATGAGTGTAATTGATTTTATGTTGCTTGCAAAAGGCTCCCCATGCTGTCCCATGTGCTGCAACAGAGAGATAATGATGACCATGCCTCATTAAATGCATCTTAACTACCAATTAAAACATTATTCTAAACATGGAAACATTTTTTGAAAAATTAGTATCAATACTCCATCAATTTCTTCATTTATTTACTTATGTGCATTAGTCTCGGGGTCATGATTCAAACGAGACCAATTTCATGAAAATCTGTTGAGAATTGTAAAATTTATGCCCATTCAAAGTTTCATGCAAAAATCGTCATTTTCATTTGTTCCACGGATTTTCCAGTTTTCTGCAACATTCTGTAGATTTGGTGTTCTAATGCTTTCCCGACATTGATTTTTTGCAGATTCCACGGATTTTTGCAACACTTGTTCTATGGATTTTTCTTTGGTTTTTTCCACGTACTTTCTTCTATAGTTTTTTCTGCATATTTTCTTTAGCTTTGCTTCTAGGGCTTTTTTTGTGGACTTTGTTTTGCAGATTTTTCTGCAGATTTTTCCATGAGACTTTGTTACGCATCTTTTTCTGAGACTTCATTATGTGGATTTTTCTATGGCTTTGTCATTGTTTTGGGACTTCTTGTCTCGAGACACATTTTTTCGCCATATCCGCAATACATTGACTTACGGCCATTTAAGGTTTTGGGTCCCACATGTACCTTCGTCCCAACTATCCCATGGACTGCAAGGGACAAAATATTTAGCCTTTTCTACATTTAACTATTTCCTTAGCATATTGAGCCTCAACTTGGTATGAGGAACCTTAGTACAACCCGCATTGGTTCCATCCGTAACCCCCAGACCCGATTTGCACTAAAATAGGCCTTTGACTTTATTTTTCACATTTTTGCAAATTTTCACTAACTCTTTGATATTTTTTTGGACAGGGAAGCTAGAGAAAATCTAGGCGATCCATCAAAACCTAATTTTGGGCCTCGAACCATTTTTTCTTGCTTCATCCTAAAGAAATCATGCAAGTTATCAAAATTTACCGTGGGGGTGAATTTTAGATAATATTTTGGAGACTCAATGGGGTCACCCACTGCTTAGGTGAATTTATCGTGGCCTTGAAGTATCCATTAGGCATGGAGTTAGCCTCATCAACACAAATCTGATCTGAAACTATGAAGTCTAGTCCATGAGCCACTTGAAACCTTACTAGAAATTGAGCTGATCTCACCAAATGCTACCTCTAATGTACTATGCACGAGCAACAAAATGCCACAACAAACTATGTACAAAAAGAGAGAAACCATACATGTCCCAAGCTGAGCATGCACGGTGTGCATAAGCACTTCTTCTATTGAAAGTAGACCTTACTACTCTACACTAACCTAAGCAGAAAGGAAACTCAAACAAATCCTACAACCTGGAAAGGAGAACTAACTTCCCTTTCTTAAAATAGTAAGACATGTATATGATTGAGTGAAAAAAATGACAAGAGGCTGATCCTCCACCCAAATCACCAAAGTACTAACATCAATAAAAAATACCTCCTCAAGCTGATTGGCATTGGACTTATTGAGGTGTTGATGGTGACCCTTGGTGCTTTGATACTCATCCTCATGCTCTAGAGTGATCATGACCAGTTTTGGCTTCTCCTCGGCTCTAATGAAGCTAAGTAACTGATTGGCCATGGTATGATCCGATGGATGTGCCCTTTCTCTCGAAATTCAACACCAAAATGGAGATTTCTTGTGGACCTTCCTGAAAAAAGAGGTTGTTTGCATGTTGATTTTTCCATACATTACCTACGAAAGAAGCTTTTCCTTTGCATTGATGACTTGTATGTGATGTGTGTCATTGTTGTTCCCTTCCTCGTCTGTGAAGAACATGAAAGATTAAGATCCTCCAACCTTGGTTCCAAAGGGATATTGTGAAAAGCAAGGCTACTATCCTTGAATGCTCTCCTCCATTGCAGGTGGACTCATGTGCTTGGAAGGTATATGATTGAGGAGAAAATGATGTGATTCTCCATGGGCTCTTCCCCATTGAATCAATCCTCCAAGTCAGATAGATAATCTACCTTCTTGTTGTCCTCCCGATCTGCAACTTGCTCAAAATGGTTCCCCTCATCCTCGAACATGAAGTTTGAAAGCTCAAAATCTTCTTAGACACTAGATCTCAATAGGGATTAAGTGGGAGGAAGAAGCGAAGGTTTTTCTATAGCCTTATTTGTGTTCAAAGCCTCTAAAACTATATGGTTATCCTCCACAGCCGGAATGTACTCCTCCTCTTTTGGATTTGGAGTAGTTGTTTTTTCCTTGCTTAGATTGATTGTGTAGCTAGAATATGATCATAAATATTTTCAAACAATGTGCCATCATGAACACTACATTCAAAGCATACAAATTGTTGATCTCCTTGTTCTCTTGCATGCTACAAAATCAGCCTTAGCCACCACTAGCTCTTCAACTTTGACCTCCTTCATAGGCTTAACCATCAAGGTAATCTTTTCAATTCAGAATCTAAGAGCCAAGATCACCAAGCTTCTAATCATTTCTTCTTTTCTTGGATCTTCTTCTTGTTTCTCCCCTTGACTAGATTTTTAGTCTCTTCCCTGACATGGACTCAAGAGAGTAGGAGGAGTGGTGGGTGGGGTCTCCACTAGTTGTTTCTTTATTTGTGGTGGAGGGGAAGGTATTGCTTTTGGATCTTATGGAGGGGACTGGGATTTGGAAGGGAGAAGGGTAGAGAAATGAATATGGGATAGGAGACTAGAAGATGGAAAAAGATTGGACAATAGAAGTAGTGGATGGGAAGCTTGGAAACTGAAGCTCAAGCTGAAATGGTGCTGCTTGGGGAATGCAGAGGAAATTACTAGATGATGGTGTAGGACTTACCCATTGACAAAGTTTTTTTGCAATAAGTCCATAGGCCTCTATCTCCTCAGTCCATTATACAAGTTGAGGCAACATTTCAACCACAAATTCAAGCTTCTCTTGCAGCCTATAGTGTCTTGGAAAAGGGCCTTCCCGTGGACAAGATGCCCTGTAACCAATTTTGAATGCCTTCATTTGTGTTATATCCCTTGACTAAACCATGTCATCCTCCATCCTTTGAATCTTCTCCAACATATCAGCATTCTCCATTTGACTATTGTCATTGTATGCATACCCTTGTTCCTGATATGTTTCGTAACCAGATTGGTTTTTCCACTCCTCAAATGGGTAAGCATAATGGTTTTGAATTTGATCATAATGCTAATCTAGAGGAGTTGAGAAATACATTTGAGGTGGAATGCACCACTGCTTACTCCAAGTGTGAATTCCAAGATGGGAATGAAGCCATGATTGCACAACTTCATGAATGGAAGAAGATGAAAGATGTGGAAAGAAGAATGGGTGGAAATGGATGGAAGGAAAGTTTGTAACTCTAGAGAATGGCTTGTTGACCAGATGGAGTCACTAGATGTGCTTTGCATGTGCCTCCACACATCAACTTGATGAAATGAAGTGGTAAGGTGCTTCAAACCTATCCCACTAGGCGTTCCATAACTTTTATCAAGCAGTGAAGGTCACACGGTGGCTAATGACTTTCTGCTTGGATTAGAACACATCTAAAAGATGAAAATCTAACTTATGTGATGTCCCACAAGGCATGCTAGAAATATTATAAAAAAATTACAAAACTCCTAAATTGATTTAGGTTTGAGTGGGGCATTGGGTGTAATTTGTGTAACATTCGGACACATCTCAAGTTGTGGGACTTGCAGACTTAAGATGATCCTCCAGAGAAGGTTGGTTCTCGCTCTTAAACTACCTACTACAATCTACTATAATGCATACTAGAAAATTAACTAATCCTAATCTAACTTTCCAAGGGACAAGGGAGAGACATGATGCATGAAAACAAAACCTATAATAAAGCGGTGATAAGAAAAGGAGGGTTGTTGATCACAATCTCAACTACCTGAAGTGGATAGGGGTGAACAATGGAGAGGATGGACAAGATGCATCACAGACTAAAGATAAAGTTCACACAAAACACCACTTCAAACCCATTAAACACAAAGCTCCCAAAACTGCAATAGACATCAAGAAATATGCACAATATACCCTGCAATGGTGAGAGGCAAGAAGAGACAATAAAATAAGCAAAGGATGGACAAAATGCATCACGAAACAAATTTTATTGCTCCATGAGTTCACATAGTACATCATTAGTGGGAAAGAGGAAAGAAAATGCCATTACAAAGCAAAGAGAGGAGGCTTAAACTCCACATTCAACCCTAGGGAAGAAAGAGAGAGGGGACAAGAGAGAGAAAAATGACCAACTCCTTTACAAATGAGCCCAAGATTACAATTTATAGAATGAGAAAGAGAGAGAGAATTGCAATCCTGAATTTTTCTTTTCAACCACTTGCAAGTTGTCATAAATGAGTGTAATTGATGGTATGTTGCTTGCAAAAGGCTCCCCATGTTGTCCCATGTGCTGCAGAAGAGATAATGATGACCATGCCTCATTAAATGCATCCCAACTACCAATTAAAACATTGTTATGAACCTGGACATGTTTTCAGAAAAAATAGCATAAAAAATTCATCAATTTCTTCATTTCTTTACTTTTGTGCGTTGGGCTCAGAGTCATGATTCCAACGAGACCAATTTCATGAAAATCTGTTGAGAATTGCAAAAGTTATGCCCATTCGAAGTTTCGTGCAAAAATTTGTAGTTTTCCTTGTTCGATTTTCTAGTTTTCTGCAACATTCCGTGGATTTGGTGTTCAAAGTGGCTTTCAATGGCTTTGATTTTCTATGGTTTAGATGATTTATATGGCACTTTTTTGCATATTTTTCGCACCTTATTCTCTTGCAGACTTTGTTTTGTAACTTTTCGCGGCTTTTTCCATGGATTTGTTCTATGGCTTTTTCCACGGCTTTAGTTCTACGGGTTTTTCTATGGATTTTTCCGCGGATTTTGTTTTGCGACTTTTTTCGAACTCGTTATGGGGCTTTTTCTATATCTTTGTTGGCCTTTTTGGGCCCAAATGTCCGAGACATGATTTTCCGCCATATCCGCAATACACCGACTTCATGCCATTTGGTTTTTGGGTCACATGTGTACCTTCATTCCAAGCATGCCCCACGGGCGTGCGGGACAAAATATTCCGCCATTTTTTCATTTTATTGTTTCCTTACCATTTTGTGGCTGAACTTGGTACGATGAACCTTTGTATGACCCGCATTGGTTCCATCTGCAGCCCCTGCACTCCAATTTTCATTAAAACAGGTCTTTCACTTCCTTTTTAAGATTTTTACAAATTTTCACTAACTCCTTAGATTTTTCTTTGGACAAGGAAGTTATAGAAAATCCAAGGATCCCTCAAATTGGGTGTCGAACCATTTTTGCTTGCTCCATCTGAAGAAATCATGCAAATGATCAAAATTTAACACAGGGGCGTAATTTTTGATAACATAATGGCATCTAATTATTACAAAATTTATTCTTTGAATATTAAATCTATGCGATGTACATGACATATTGTAATTCCTATTAAATATTATTTATTTTTCATTTATTCTTATGTTTATTGCACATTTGGATGATTTTTATATGCTCCTCTTATCATAATTTCAAGTCATATATATTACAAACTTCAATATTAATGAAATGTTTCACATTATATGTAAAATGACAACTACTACTAGCATACTTTTCTTAGATAAAGCTATGAAAAGCGATATCAAGAGGTATCATTCTGAAGATACCTATTCCACTTATGTCACCAATCTAATATAGGAACCTCGAAAATAATACCTATATGAATCTTTTATAGAAATTTATTTAACATAAATATATTAGTTAATTATACGTTCATAACAATATACGTTCATAACAAATACAGTTGTTTATAAATTAAAAACAAAAAACATTACATAAATTAATATTCGGGGAAGTAAATCGCAAACAAAATGTGAATGCAGGAAACAGCGGTTCCAAGCCGCTTTAATGCAATTGCACTTGAAACAAAAACACACATCTTCGAACTCTGAGTCTTTATGTGTGATAACCTCGCATGGTCTCAATAAAGAGATTATAGTTAACTGAAGACGATCCTTTTACCTTCATAGAAACCCTCACCCTATCCTTTAGAGACATCGCTCTTTCCTTCATCTCCCGACTTTCCTCTCCGCCCACCACCTTCTCCACCGCCTTCTGTATCTCCTCCTTTTCTACTAATCCTCCTCTCTTTGCAATCAACTCCAACCCAACTTTCCATTCATTGACGACGTAAGAGCAGTTGAGGAATTGGTCTATGAAGTAAGGCCAACACAGCATGGGGACGCCCAAACTGACACTCTCCAGCGTCAAATTCCATCTGCAGTGCGAAATAAAACAAACAATACAAGGATGCGATAAAATTGAGAGTTGTGGAGCCCAAGAAACTATACATCCTCGATCTCCCACCCGCTGGACAAATCCAGGAGGAAACTCGGTGGTGGTTCCGTGCAACAAATCGAACATACCTTCACACCCTTTTTTGGGGTATTCCTCGATTACGGGAGCTTCCAGATCGTAGATGGAATTGAACAGCACAAGCTCGTCCTAAATTTCTCTCTCTATGTCCCGTGTTGTCTCGAAGTATTTCTAAATTTCTCCTCTTCGCTACCAAATATTTAGCTTTAAAGCTTTCTCGTGAACGGCAGCAGTGGGACCAACAGGCTACAGACTATTCATAGCCGCGCAGGAAACCGAGCCCATCTGCATGTTTCAGCGGAAATTTATTGTGAAACTTTCATTTTTATTTATATTTCTGTAAATTTAGCAGAAATCGGATAGTTGCAGCGAATACAGGGTCGGAGCTTTGCTAAACAAAACAGTGCTCTGTCTGTATCTGAATGTTCCCGAATTGTGTGTGGGGTTTCTGGTTTTTATTTGCCTTCCAACTGTTTGACAAAATACCTTAACTGTTCGTAGGGTTTCACAGGTCAGGGACAGGTGCAGGAGCATCTTTTTCACAGGTACAAGGACATACACAGTGCAGCAACAGGTACAGGAACAGGGTCAGATCAGTAACAGGAACACACAGTTTACATGCCAACTGTTTGACAAAAATTTCTCAAGTAATTTACAATGACAGAACCTTCAACAAAAGAGGAGACACGAGTAATTAATCTGAATGCATCTCCACAAAACATGACCAGCTCTCCCATTGACAGAGTAACAATCCTTGAGGAACAATTGCAGGCTCTCAAACAACAATTGTTGGAGTTATCTTCAGTGGTCATGGAACAAAATAAATTGATTACTACACAGGCTGGGCATATCAGCACTCTGGAATCCTCCTTGGTAGAATTGAAATCCTCTTCAACCTTAAACTCCATTAGCAACAACAATCAAGAAGAGCTTGCCCTTCTTCGCGCTGAACTTGTGGTTAATAGAGAAGAACAAAAAGATTTAGCTACCAAAGTGGATTCTATAAATCCAAACGAATGGGTTCAGGTTGTCAAAAACAGTAAGAAACCAGCTCCGTTGGTTGAAGTTGTAATTCAAGCAAAGTTTGAAGAAGATAGACAAAGACAAGCCAAAGCCCTTAATCTGCGAGTCAAAGGATTAACCAACCAAGAAAATGCCATCCAAACAGCGTCCAACTTCATTACTAATGATTTAGGACTGCCTACTATATCACCAGATAGAGCTTGGTTCAATCAAGATGACTCTTTAGTTATTCGCACTTTCGCACATCACAAGATAGATTGGAGGTACTTAGATCAAAGAAAAAATTGTTTGATCGTGTTGACAAAATTTATCTAGATGAGGATTTAACTAAGATGCAACAAGAAGAGGTAAAAGAAAGTAGGAAGAAAGTTATTGATGCCAGAAAGCAAGGGAAATGGGCTGTAATCCATAATGGAAGGGCTTGGATCAAGGATTCTCCCCGATTGGTGGACTAAACCTTGGCCTATTTCTACATGATGCCAAAGCTCTAAAACATGGTCTACAACCTCAATTACAATTGCAGTTTGGAATTGTGGAGGTTCTATCTTTTTGCCCCAGGGTCTTCTGAAGATGTGATTCTTAACTCAGATGTCATTTTTCTCATGGAAACTCATGAAACCAAGGAGAAACCTCTACCCTCATATGCAGGATACTCATGGATTAGTGTTCACAGACCTCAACTTCGACATGGCACAAAAGGTTCTAGTGGAGTTGCTTGCCTTTATAGAGATCATCTCCATTCCTCTATTCAATTTGAAGGATTTGATGAATTTGCAAGGTTCCTATGGATATCACTTAAAAGAAGACCTCCTTTGCAAAATTGTATATATTGCATGTGTTACTTCCCCCCACAATATTCAAATTATGCTCCAGCTCTTGATGGTGAATCTCCCTTTGTAGACTTACAACCGGAAATAACAAAATACTCTGCTTTTGGTGAGGTTCTTCTTCTCGGTGACTTCAATGCCCGGATTGGCCACCTTCAGTGTGCTAATCATGATCTTCACAATGACCCATTGATGATTTATGAAGTGGATCAACATGAATCAGGGCTTCAACGTTATTCTGCAGACTCTACGGTGAATGCTTATGGACAACACCTAATCAAATTGGGTGAATCTCATGATCTTGCTATCTTGAATGGTACGGAACACTTCCCTAATTCCAAAGGCTTTACTTGCTTCCCTTATTCTGGTGGAGCTAGTGTTGTAGACTATGTTATATCCTACAAATCTTTTTCTTTGAGTATATATGATCTCCAGATTTTGACTTCTCCCCCACCTCTCACTGATCATGCCATTCTCTCTTTCCATACGCCTCTTGCCACACCTATTGCAACATCCTCCCATGTACTCTCACAAAAACATACTACTATCCATTTTGACCATGCATATGATGAGAGCTACACTAATATCCTCAAAACCGATCTCATGAACATTTATGATATCTTAGATCCAGTTGAGAGGGCTACTAGACTATCATGGGTAATTATGGATGTGGCATTTAAGGCTTTCCCCCACTCCAATCATACTTCTCGGCTCCATACCCATGGTCATTGCCCACGAAATTCTTGGTACGATGTGGATTGTAAAAATGTTCACAAGTTAACCAAACGTATTATGACCGAAACTCCCTCTAAAGCCAAGCTGGCCCAAAAGCTTTATAGAATCATTCTTAGAAGGAAAAAATGACAATACTTGTATGATAAACAAAGAGCTACCATATACCAAATCCGGTTTAATCCCAAGTCTTTATGGAGATCATTTTTACCCAAAAAATCTACTTGTGCCATTACCGACCCACATACCTGGTTTACCTATGCTACCTCTCTCTATGATGCTCCCAATCAGCCCTCCATTCATTTGAATCCTAGACCACCCAAGTGTCATTTCTTCACCGATAAGATGGTTCTTAAAGCCATCTATAAACTCAATTCCAATAAAGCCCAAGATGTGGAAAATTTAAAAGCTGAATTTTTCCATCATAGTCCAGTTGTTCTTGTTGTCCACATTTCCAATCTTTTTAATTTTATTGTTCCTCATGGTCTTCCTCCCTCTTGGACTTCCCATATTATTCATCCCATCTTCAAATCTGGAGACTCTCTTAAACCAGAGAACTACCGTACCATCATGATTGGGCATACTTTGGCTAAGCTTTTTGCTACAGTACTTGATGATTATATCTCACAATGGGCAGAAAAGAAACGGATCAGGGCAAAAGGTCAAGCAGGTTTTAGGAGGAATCACCAAACTAATGATCACATATTCACTTTGGTTGCCATTATAGAGGAAGCAAAGGCTAAAAAATAGAAGGTATATTGTTGTTTTGTGGACTTCCGTAAGGCTTTTGATACAGTACCTAGACATCTTTTGATTTAGAGGCTAAAAGATTTGGGTCTTCCTGACATGGTAATTTCTCTTGTCATGACTTTATATGAGAAAATTTTTGGGCATATTCATACCAAATTGGGCACTACTAATGACATTCATAGTAACATAGGTGTGAAACAAGGTTGTCCACTATCGCCTACACTTTTTGGGCTCTATATTGATGAATTAGAGGATCTTATCTCCACAGAATTAGGTACCATGAATGGTTGTAGCCTCCTTGGGATCTACATTGCTATTTTATTATTTGCAGATGACATTATTTTGCTTTCACACACAATTACAAGGCTTCAAAATCAGCTTGATGCATTGAGCGATTTTTGTGATAAGAAAGGCCTGGAAGTAAATCTTGCCAAGACAAAACTCATGGCATTTAATACAACCAAGAAAGTAGCATCTACAATGAATTTGTTGTACAAAGGAAAACAAGTTGAGGTGGTGTACTCTTACACCTACTTGGGTGTGGTTTTCTCTGGTCCACCTTTTAGCTTTGTTCCGGCAATAGAAGCAAGACTGAGCAAAGGGTATGCAACATTGACGGTCTTGGAAAGACAATGTTTTCAGCTCCAATTTCAAGATATTCAGATGAAAGATTCAGCTTTTTCATACATTGGTTACACCAGCACTTTTATACGGATGTGATGTTTGGGGTCCATATTTGAGACAAAATGATTTCAATCGTATGGAAAGAGTTTTCATTTCCATGTTATCAAAGAATATTCGAGCCAAAAGAACAGTTCCTCACTCAATTATTCTTGTTGAGTTTGGGGTATGTCCTCTCTTTATCTCTTTGATTTTCAATGTTATCACTATGTTGCATAGGCTTCGATGCATGGCAGATTCATTTTGGTCAAAACAGGTATCCATATTTGGCACTTCAATCTTCTGTACAACTTGCCAAAAAGGGTTGCAAATCTTGTTGGTATGCAAGGATTACTACTCTCCTTCAGAAGCTGAATATTGATATTGATAGACTCCCTCCTCTTGGGTTTTCTATTAATGCTCCTCAACTTACTAAACATGAAGTTAACAAGGGTATACGAGAGGAGCTCACTAAGTCTTATTTGAAAGTTACATGGTTTTCTCCAAAAGAGCCTTTGAAACCAAAGCTTCTTCACTATTTTCAATTTTATTCCTGCTTCCATGAAGATCAAAACAAAATTCCAGAATACATGAAGATGTTTTTGCCTTCATGCCTAAGGATCCCTTTAGCTCAATTTCACATTTGCTCTCACCCTCTTCGGATGGAATCTGATCATAGCCTTCCACAACATGAGCGGATTTGTCAGTTGTGTTTTCTAGAACCTGAAAGCGAAGAGCATTTTATATTCAAGTGTCCCATCTATTATGAAATCCATGGGAGATATCATTGTCTTTTCAGAGATTCCAATGGGTCTTTAAGGAGTCTCATTCGATATGAAGATCAGAAATGCTTAGCTTTATTTATTCGTGAAATACTTCAAATTTAGGAAAGAACACTCAAATTGCAGTCCTCAAATACAAATGAGTACAGAAATATCAGTTCTTACTTCCACATTACTGATTTCAGGAATCTTAAGAGATCTCATATGCAGACAACCTGGTCCAGATGTGTTAGACAACGCACTTTCTATTGGTTTCACGATCTGCAACCTTCTAGCGGTTGATTTGTTGTTTCCTTATTTCTGTTTCTGGAGATGTTTTGACACTCCCTTTATGTTTTGGTTCTTGGTTTGTATTTTTCTATCCCATAGGCCATTCTTGGCCTTCTGTGGACATTAATATCTATGTCTTTTCGATCCCATGTTCTTCTTAGCCTCCATTATTTGTGAATGATTGTGCTCATTATTCACGAAATTAATCGAAATCCATCGAAGTCGAGCTTCTGGGAAAAGTGTGTCATGGGATTAATGTGACCTTGAAGAGGAGAGGGCACAACCAAAGTGCATGAGGCTGATTTTTCTCCTGCAAATTGCTTGCCTATCTTAGTCTTGCAATGCCAACTCTATTTTACTACAAATACATGCTCCAACAATGTATGTGTATATGTTTTTATGGCTACAATTGTTCAAAGCTAGGGATGATTGGATTTATTCCATATTCTTTTTTTTTTGGAATTTAGAGGAATCATTACATATTCCATTTTAGCACAGTTTCTACCAGCCTCGGTGAATTTAGCCTGGGTGAGGATGAGACCACCAGTGCACAAGTTTCACACTTCCTTCGTTCAGCCGAAGCCTAGGTTTCATACCACCTCCGTACATAATGGTGTACACTTCATACCGCCTTCGTACAACTGGCGCACACTCGGGGACATTGGTCGACTACTCCAAAGACACCATCGTAGAACTGTCACACACTCAGGGACATTGGTTGGACTACTCCTTCCAATGGGAGTTGAACCTGGACCTCCTCTTGGTAAATACCCAGGACTTTATCAATCAACCAAGACCCCATCGGCGGATTTATTCCATATTCCCTACCTTACCAATTTTTTCGGATTTGTCATTCTTAATCTGCAAGTAGGCATGGTCTTTTTGTCACTCTCTCATTGGATAAAATATATTTCAAATAAATATAAGAAAAAACAAGAGCAAGAAATGCTCTCTAACATAGCAATATATCCAAATAAGTAGATATAAACCATTACAAGCCCCAAGAAAATAAAAATAAAATAAAATTAACCCAAGGGAGGATTAAAAACACAAGGAAAAGCCACAAATCTTAACCCTATGTGGACAATGGACATGGTTATTTATAATTAGGTTGCAATTTCATATCGGTTCCAACATCTTCTTTGGATTATAATTATTTCAAGCTCATTAGAAGTCATCTCTCATCACTAAACAAACATTTGAAATTATATCCATGGTGATGCATTATGTTGTAATTTATATGTTAGAAATTATGCATGATTAATGGTGTAATGGATATGTCAAATGGACTCGCATTCAACAAAATAAACTAGAGAGACGAAATGAAGAAGTTGTTTAAGGGAGAAGAAGTGTAGGGGTGGAGGAAATGTTAGTAGAATTCTAAGTGAATCTCTTCTTTATCATGAATAGGGGCATATGAACCACATGCCATTTTGGATATTCTTTTAAAGAAAATTGGGGTACAATGTAATTTGATATTTGTAATCTCAGCATTTATGATTTGTGGGTAGTTAGATCACCCATCAATTTACGGGAAATTCTCTTGCATGAGTCCCATACCAGTTTTGAAAGACACTCTTGGAAAATTATGGAATGTCTGATTGTAAACTTATGTCCACTCCAATGGAAAAAGGTTTGTAACTTTCTAGATTCTAGGATTCACCTCAAGTAGATGCTACTCACTACAGGAAGCTTGTTGGGAGTCTCATTTACTTGACTTATACCAGACCAAACCTATGTTTTTTTGTCAACTATCTTTCTAGATTCATGTAGGAGCCAAAGAAATGTCACTGGGTAGTAGTGAAGCATGTTTTGAGATATGTTTGAGGTACAATTGATTATGGTCTAGAATATCAAAAGAACTCTTAGTTCTTCTTACAAGGATATACCAACTTGGACTATGTCGGATTTGTTGATGATAGGAAATCAACTACATGATATTTTTTTCATCTCAAATCTAGACCTCTCTTATGGATTATCAATGTAGATGTGAAAAGATTTCTTAGTGAAAATCAAACAAGAAACCAAAACAACTTGATTCCTTATCTAACAATCATAAGCACTACATGAGATTGAGATACATAGAAGGGAGAAAGGATGTTATACCTTCACTTAATAAATGTAGAGCTCCCTTGATTCTTTGGATGTGCTCAAGATGGTGGATTAAACTTGATTTATATCTATGGAATCTCTTGTACAACACCTCCCATTTATATTTGATATATTTCTTGATAACGCTTAAAGGATTTGAAGATCTTCTTGAGAGATTTTGGTAGCAGTTAGTTGCAATTTTAAAAAGTTGGTTGGCATGGAGGGTAATATTCTTATTTATAGGTGGAGGAAGGGAAAATGGAGGGTTAATATCTTGCCATGTAGATGAAATAGCAATGGCCGTTGTTGCATTCAAGGTTAGAAAGATCTAGAAGTTGAGAATTCTAGAACATTAAAGAATCCTCCATTGAATTAAAAAATTCAATGGAGGGAGGGAAATATATTTGACTTTTTTAATATGAAGGAGGAAAATTTAGAGAGGGTTCTAGAAATAGAAGCCTCTATATTTGGAGGACTCAGTTAACTTAGGATTAGGTAGGATTAATTGTTAATATGGAGAGATTACATGGAGAGGCTAGATAGAGGTAGGTATAGAGTAGGTTGGTAGGTGGGTGTACGAATATTAAATTCCTAGAAAATGGTAAAATGGATGAATAGTGGGATAATTAATAGTGAATTAGATATTAAGGATGAAATGGGATTATTGGTTGATAGATGATAATGATATATATATATATATATATATATATATGATAAAAGGAATTAATAATAATTAATCTTGTGATTAATTATTGTAAGGTTATTAGGGAATTGTAATGATGGCCTAGTGATGGATGAATTAATAATGTTTAATAAGTATTTTATTTATTAATTAATTATGTCGACATTTCACATGTCTACATATTTTCAGTCTTTGAAGGGTTATGGAAAAGTAATGACCGTTCAAAGAAATATAGGTTACTAGGATAGATGGTAAGGTCGATACCCCATTGAGAGCCGAGGGATAAAGCAAGTTGGGTGACCACTCGAAATGAAGAGAAGGTCATGTTAGTGATAAGTATATGAGAAATTTTTAGGTGAGGAGAGATTCTTAGAAGATACCCAAGCCAAGGTGGTCAAATGATTAAATGCTATTGTGCATGGGGGATAAATTGGATGTCCAAGTCAAGAGGGGGAGCATGGATTAATGGATTGAGTCAATGGGATTGATGGGATGCCCCAGCCAAGAAGAGTAAGATAGAGGAATTGGAGGGGATGCCCCAATCAACGATATATGAAAGGGGGTGAGGATTGGGTAATTAAGAGATTTTATTCCCAATCAATGGTATATGAAAGGGGTTAGGGAAGAATTGGTTGTCTTATGTCATTATAAAAATTATAATCCAAAATATAAACATTATAATATCAGTTGCATGTTTTATTCAGATGTCATTATGAACATTACAATCTAAAATATAATATCATATTATTTACCATATTGTTTATTATGTCATAAAATGGAGATGTTTACCATAATATGTTATCTATTTTTATATTACCCATCGAAACTAACCATTACCCATTTCATCTCTATATTATGTCATCTACTTGGAAGTAGAAGAATAAGAAGATGATATTTTACCATCCACGAGGCTACCAAAAAACCTATGGGACAACAGATCTAGCTAAAGATCTTTCTCGACAATCGAATATCCTATTGGCGAGCTTGATAATCAACTTCCTATTTATTCAACCATATTCACACTAAAATTATCTTGAAAGGATTCAATAGCCATTGTGCTAGCAAACTGTGCCCTAATTTCAATATAAGTATTACCTTCCAACATGAAATGTTTCTCTGAATCCACTATACCAGATGTGTAAAAGACATAGATTCTCTCTTCTCATGCCTCTTTAGGTATTTTCCATCTTATGGGTTCACACCGAAGATTATGAGAATTAGTTCTCAATTGAGCTATGAATATATTTACTTTCCATGGGATATTAGCCCCTATAAAATCCTTTTATTGATGACCACATATCAATTTAAATTCCTCTAAATAATACATCTTCTCTCTCCCTAATGGATTTCCCACCATAACTTGGAAGAATTTATCTATAAAAAGAGTTTTTATCTCTTTCATATTATTAGGATACACATTTAAGTAAATGTTCCCTATTTTAAGCCATTCTATGTTTTAATTCATCCATCACTTCATTCTTTTCTCCAAAATCTCATTGAGGACAACCTTAGGCCATCTACTAGTGTCAATTTTGTTTATCCTTTTTAAATATTTTATGAGATGTGTTGGTATCCAAATTGATTCTCGCGTGAGGGATGAGAAACATCACAAACCGGCATAATTCTTAGATACAAAAACATCATGATATAATTCATTTGGTAGCCGAGGAGGGATTCAACTTACTCTTTATTACTCGAGGGGAATTGGTGAAATGGATAGCACCTTACAAAGGGTTTGATCTACCCTCACTACTTGAGGTTGTGCCTTCAACCAGTGGTGAGAGGACCCATTCTCAGTAACCCGTGTTTGTGAAGGATATCAAGAGATACATCTATGCAAAATTTTCATGAAAATATTAAGAAAAATTTATCAATACAACATAATCTAACTATTGTGAGTTCTCACACTAGAGAGTGGAGATGTTTCCTAGACGTGATTCGGGTTACTAAAGACAATAATTGAAACGTGATTGTCTCTACATATTTTGGTAGTGAAATTTGTTAAACCTTTGTGGATACACAATACAAACAGGGGTAGTTCATGTAGGATTTATCATTTGAGAAGTTTTTGGTGGGAAGTTAAAGAAGATAAAGTTGATTATACAAGATATTTGAGAGCCTTTACAAATATTGGAACACTCATAGACAAAATGCTTCAAAACAACCAAAATATTCCTTCAACCAAAAGGTGTGTGTCAATGGAGGCCCAGAGATGCATGATTTCATAAAATATTAAATAACTCAACACAAAGGCTCATGTTAAAGACTCAATTAAATGTTGGAAATCCTTGATTCATCATGCCTAAGATACACTCATAGGATGACAAACAATCTTTGTCAACACAAAGTGGAAGTAAAATGATTTTAAATTGTTTATTTCATTACAAGATGAAATATCTTGTCATCATGAAATTGAAAATGCCACAATACTACCACGTGCATAAGATATTGCGTGATTCGGAGGAATTTTAACATAATATTGCAACAAGAACATGAAAAACTATTTGAAAAATTCTTAAATAAAAGCAAACACAATTATGCTCATGATAAACACAAATTCATTCAATGTTCACTAGATTCATTAATAGGGGAAAGTTTCTTCAACAAGATCAGAGATTTTCAATGGATGTACACTTGCAACCATATTAACATGACTAAATCTATGAACACATGGAAATAAATAGGTTTCTCGAGATAGTCTCTTAGGAAAATGGTTTTTCTCAAACTTTCCCGAAAAAATTAACCCCCTTATGCAAGAGTATTCTCATTGCATTTATACAATTTCACTTGCTCACTCATGCCAAATTTTCCCCCAAAGGTATAAATCTTCAAGAGAATATTCCTCTTTACAACATACCATTTAATCATGTTTATTCCTTGAAAATATCTCACTTTCGGTTGCTTTAGGTGGATAAATCATGAACCGATCACATTCTCATTGCTCGACTATGAATGGGATGCCATGTCATAACTTTTGACACTCTTTTAATCATTCATTTATTTTTTGTGTAAGAAATAGCCTTTTTAATAATTCTAAGGTGGCTCCATATGGCTTGATCTGAAAATAAATCCTTTTTACCTTTGAGAATACACCTTGAGGAATAGATACCTGCATTCATGCCTCTCATAAATGAGTGTTCTCGCATGGATTATACCACATATTTGTGTTGTGAGTTCGAGTCACCAAGTGTAAAGAGGAGCCAGTGGAAGCCTCCACATGTCTCCTTGGTGTAACTACAAAGGTGAAGTCTAGAGGCAGGTTCCTCAAATGAGTGTGGGCCCTCCACATGCCCAAAACCCGAGAGAGAGTGTGGGTCACTGAAAAGTCCAAGCATGGGAAAGTTCAGCAGAAGCTTCTATGTGTCTGTTTGGTGCAACTTTAAAGATGAAGTCTAGAGGCGGGACACCAAATGATCATAGGCTCTCCATGTGCCTTGGTCCCAAGCAATTTTCCTAGGCCATTGAGAAGTCTTAGTATAAATACAACCCACAGAAGCCTCCACATGTCTCTTCGGCACACTTTTGATATGGTGCCCAAAAGTGGAGACCCCAAACAAGTGCAGGCTCTCCACATGTCTCAGGCCCATAAAAGTTGTACCATCCTGTTGAAAAAGTTTAAGAACCAGCGGAAGGTGCCACACGCCTAAGGTCCGAGATATTTGCATATGATGCTTGAAAAGTCTAAGTATGGGTAGATCCGAGGCGGAAACGTCCACGTGTCTCTTCAACGCTCTTTCAAAAGTAAAATTCAGGACAAGTCCTCAAATAGGCATAGACCCTCCATTTGTCCTGGCCTAAGAAAGTTTCTCACCACCGAGAAGTACCATTATAAAGATGAGCCAGCAGAAGCCTCTATGTGTCTCCTTAGTGTAAATTCAAATGTAAGACCCAGGTAGGACCTCAAACGAGTGCAGGATCTCCACGTGTCTATGGTCTAATGAAGTCAGATCGACCGTTGACAAGTCTAATCATGAGCAGAGCCATCATAAATCTCCACGGGTCTCCTTTCGACAACTCCAAAGGTCAAAATGAGAGGTGAATCCTCAAATGAGTGTAGGCCCTCCATGTGTCCTTTTATAGGTCTTAGGCATTTACCTTATACTTTCAATCCCTTCACCATAATGCATCAAAATATCAAATAGACCCACCATGCTGCATCCAATCAGAAAAGACCAAGTATCCACAGATGTTGGGACAAGATTTACAAAGGAGACACAATCATGGATGATGCCCAACAAAAAAAAATTCCCTGGAGAGAAGACTATAAATAATACCAAGACTCAATGTGATCCATGACCCAAGGAAAATATTGACAATGACATCTAAATGAAGGAAAAATTTTTCATGCATCCATACAGGGAGACAGAAAATACTTCTAACAGGCGGGATGGAAATTTTAAATGACAAAGGGGTGAGATTACAATTGAGCACCAACACCGGCTCCGACTCGGGGATGGGAACTCCCAGTGAGTGCCACAAGAACAACATAACAAACCATGTGCCAAAAATCCATTGGGTAATAGAGTCAAGAACAATCTTGCAAAGTAGAAAAAATTCCAACCTCCCAAGAACAAACTAAGAAACCAACAAAACCAGTTGCCAAGGACCGGGATGAACAAAAATAAAAACATAGAAATAAAAAAGAACTAAAAGACTGTACACTATATAATGATGCGTGCCTTGATTATGAGAAATCAATCAAGGAAATGTTTCAAGTGCCTTCCATTAATAGGCAACTCAAGAAATTCCCCATCTAGATCTTTTAGGAAGAAGGTGTGCTCACCGATCCTAATATCAATAGAATAAGGGCCCATCCATAATGCATCAAACTTTCCATGTTTTCCCTTATCCTCATGTCTGTTATCCCATAGTAGCACCAAATATCCTACACTGAAAACCCTTGGGGTAACCTTTTTTTCAAATAATTTCTTCATTTTATCCCTACACTTCACTTGTCTTTGATGAGATTCCCTTTTCTCTTCATCTAGTTCAAGAATTTTATTGATCTCGTGCATCATAGCGACTAGCCTCCTAGTCCTCCAACTATCGGATGAACTGATATGAAGATAATTGCATCTGCAGGGGAAGTAGAGCTTGAGTTCCATACACCAATTCAAATGGGCTCTTTCCAGTAGCTCTTTTAACAGTAATTCTATCATCCCAAACACCAAAATTCAACTGCTCACCCCACTTCCGTTTGTTTAATTCCAAGGTCCTTCTGGTTATCTTCAAAAATTATTGTTGCTTGATTCTACTTGTCCATTACCTTGGGGATTATAATTTGAAGCATATGCTAAATTGATCCCATACTCATGACACATGGCTACCAAAGGTTTGGCTCGAAAACCCATAGCATTACAAGAAGTATCTTAGTAGGCACTCCAAACCCACAAATTATATGATTCAAAATGAAGTTCATAACAATTTGGTGGGTAGCTTTCTTGGTAGGGATTTCCTCCACCCACTTGGTGAAGTAATTAGTGGCCACTAATATCCACTTATGGCCTGCACTTGAAGAATCTGAAATCTCACCAATGAATTCCATTCCCCACTACTTAAATGGGGCTTCAATTGATATAGGCTATAAAGGGAGGGAGCCTGAAGCTTTCAATCTTCCTGAAAAACATTGAAAACTCTCACACTTTATTTCCAAAGCAAAGTTGTATCAGTTATCCCAATTTTTCCCCAAGAAATTGGTCGACATGACCCCACAAAGAATAAAAAAGAGAAATCACAATCAAATCCAACAAATGACAACAAATGCGGGACTCTACAATGGAGGAACAAGGTCTACGAAGGATCAAACACAACCCCGCAAAAATAGATCCAGAGTCCAATTTTTTCGCATTTGAGCCCACATTTTGAATCCAACTGTCGGGTTGCAGGAGGACTCGAAAATGGAGAAACTAGGGGCTCAAAAGGGGAAAAATTTCAAGGATGCTGAGGCTCTCGGAGAGAATTAGGGGAAGGGCTCATAGGCTTTGGGCTTCACAAACAATATAGAGTGAGCCCAAATTGGATAAGTATGGAGGAGATGACATAATATTCCATGTGCCTCATCGGTGCAGTTTGAAAAATTAAATCCAAAAGTGAAGACTCAAATGAATACATGGGGCTTCCACATGTCTAAAGAACAAAAAGATAAGCGGGCCCAAAATGACTAAGTATAAGGGTGTCAGTTGAAAGAGCCACGTGTTGACACGATGCTCCTTCAAAGGTAAAATCCTGAACGGGTTTCCAAATGAGTGACAGGCTTCCATGTGTCCCAGGTTTAAAAGGGGATAGAGTCAAGGGTTGAATAGTCAAAGGAGGTAAGCCGGTGGAAGAAGCCAAGTTTCAAAGATAGCGCTACTTCAAAGTAAAATTTGTAGCGGGTTTCCAAACAAGAGCAAAGTTTCCATGTGTTGGGTCGACTTATGGCCCCAACAAGAAAAAGGACTTAGCCAAAATTTAAAGGGAACAGAGAAAAGCCGTGGAAGGTGCCACGTGTCGTCTTGATGCAACTTCAAAAATAGAAATCAAAAGCGGTCCCCAAATGAGCCCAGGATCGCCACGTGGCCATGTTGAAAAGTCAAAGCAGGAAGGTGGGTCATCGAGGTAGTTTGAAATTTTTTCCCTAGAAGACGTAAAGTGAAAAAATGAGCCACACCTCTGCTAATGCCTAAGGAGCCACGTGTCAAGCCTAAATTGCATGTGGGTCGGCGGGCCTTGGAGTGACTTTTTACCCAAATGGAAAATGTGGACTGGCGGGCCCGAAGATGGTTTTTTGGCAAAATGAATTGCGGGGCTGTGGGGAAATTTTTGCATTTTATATTTTTGGTGCCAAAAGGTAAAAAGTGAGTTTCGGGCCCGTGGACCCGTTCTGCTAACTGGTTTTTTCCATTTTTGTATAGACCCAACTCAAACATTCAAATGGACATATCTTACGATTTAATTCTCGAAATTCAACAAATTTGGCATCGTTAGAAAGGTCTCGATCTCATTTATGACATGGGAGCCTGAAAATTTAATTTTGACAAGGATAGGTGGGTGAAAATAGGAAAATGTCTTTCAGGCCATTAATGCAGAATATGATTGCTTCAACTACCAAATCTGATTTGATTCAATCCGCCATTCTTCCTTCTTTAACACACCAAAATGGACATAGAGTGGAAAACTCGATAGATTATGGGTGGATTTGTGGTGGGAATTGATGGTTGGTGGTTTGAATTTAAGAGTAAAGTCGAGTTTCTCCTCTCTCTTTCTGGTTTTCATCGTCTATTTATAGTAACACTTCTCATTTTAGAAGGAGAGATATTCTCGTGTGGGGATACTCTTTCAAAGTCATTTCCAGACTCCATTTTATTCATAAGCCTTCTCATATGCCTAAAGAGTGTATTTTTGCCTCCGAGCACCCATGTAATAGTTTGTGCTCCTTATAGAGCAATAAAATCTTGTTTCATGGTGTATTTCAACCCTTGACATTGTTTTGTTGTTTCTCCATGCCTCTCTATCTCATGTTTTCTCCCTGTGTAAGTATTTCACGTTTAAGGTGTAAGATGTCGTGCTTTATGGAGTTTTGATGGTGAATTTGGATCTGGGTCTCAGATCACTTTCGTGTGACCTCCCTTAGTCCCCTTTTCCCTGTTCATTCTCCCTTAATAGAGTATTTCGCCACTTCCTTTTCTCGGTGTATCACCGCTTAGTGTAGGCTCTTTCACCCTCTCTCTTTCCCTATCCCTTGGAATGATTAGATAAGGATTAGGTTATCTCGCCTACATTGGAGTAGCTTATGGCGTGTAGATTATGATGTAAGAATCAGATTTCTCCAAAGGTCCATCTCAATTTTTACAAGTCCCACAAACTTGAGAGATGGTCCCATGTTGTGCAATCACACGAATACCCCACTTCAATTCAAGTTCATTCTGGGGTGCTATGATTCGCACTAATAGTTTTGGCATGCGTAGTGGGACACCGAGCTTAGATCTTCCATCTTTTCAAGGTGTCTCGTTACTACAGAAAAATCATAAGCCGTTGTACAACCACACTAACAGCTTTTGGATCACCGGTGGGACAAGCTCAAGCACCTTAACACTTCATCTTAGCAAGTTGATGTGTTTTTGTTAAGATTCAACCTTCGAGGCATGCGCAAAGCACATCTGGTAACTCCATATAGTCAATAAACCATTCTCTAAGTTGCAAACCTTTTCCATCCATTTCCACCCATCTTCATTCATTTTCCTTTCCACATCTTTCATTTTCTTCCATCCCATGAAATTTTCCAATCATGACTTCATTCCCCTAATGGAACTCACACTTGTAGAAAAAGCATTTCCCAACTTCCCCAGATCAGCATTATTATTGGATCCGAACAATTATACTTACCCATATGAGCAAGGTCAAAACTAGTTTTCCATGAAGCTTATCAAGAACAAGGGGACGCATACAATAGTGACAACTACATGGAGAATGCTGGTTTGTTGGAGAAGATTCAAGGGATGGAGGCTAGCATGGTGTAGTCTAGGGTAAAACATAGGTGAAGGCATTAAGGATTGGTTTCGGGAACCTTTTCCATGGGGAGGCCCTTTTCTAAGACATTACAGCCCTCAAGAGAAGTTTGACTTCATGGTTGAAGTGCCACCTCAACTTACACAAAGGAATTGAGGATATTGAGGCTTACGAGCTGGATACAAGACAAACTTATCAATGGGTAAGTCCACCAACTCCTAGCTCTTCATTTTCTCTTTCTCAAACTCCATCATTTCAGCATGATCAAGATTCAAGCTTCCCATCCGCTGCCCCAAGTGTTGATTTCTTTTGTCCATCTCCTAGTCTTCCATCTTATTTCAATTCCTCTACCCTTTTTCTTCCCAAGGAGTAATTTCAAATAAACAAGAAGTTCCACTCCCCTCTCCACCACAAAAAATTTCAAATTTTGTTGAACCCCAACCTTTCTTTCCTTCCCAAGTCCATGTTGGGAGGAGACTCAAGAATCCAATCAAGGAAAACAACAAGAAGAGGAACCCAAAAGAAAATAAATGATAGACAATCAAGAGTTGGGATAATAGATTTTAGTTTACAAATATTCCCTTGATGGTTAAGAAAAAAAGGAGGTCAAGGTAGAAGAGCTAGTGGCTTGGCTAAGGTGAGTTTACAGCGAAAGAAGAACAAGAATAAGAAGAAGGAGATCAACAACCTTTTTGCTCTAAATGTAGTGTCCTTAATGGCACTCGTTTTAAGATGATGCTGATCTAATCCAAGCTGCATAAAAGTTAAGGAGGAGGAACAACTAGCTGCAAGTCCGATTGAAGAGGAGTAGCTAGGAGAGATGAATCGAGTTGAGGCCACTCAATGAAGAAATTATCATTGAAGATTTTTGCTTTCATTTCAAGGGCCTGATTTGATTGATGAACCCATGATGGAGGAGGACCATATAGTTTCACAGGCCCTAAATGAAGAGTAGGCCATAGAAGAACCTTCATTTATTCCTCCTACTTTGTCCCCTTCAAGATCTAATGTTTAAGAGGAGTTTTAGGTTTCAAACTTCATGTTTGAGGATGAAAGGAGCCATGGCAATCAAGTTTCATATCAGGGGACACCATTGTGGAGGTAGAGCACATGTAGCAGACAACAAGGAGACAGACTATCTATCAAACTTGGAAGATTTCTTTGGTGGAGAGGATCTCATGGAGATCACATCATATTCTCCTCCATCATTCACCTTGAAAGCACATAATCCCGCTACCATGAAGGAGAATATTCAAGTATAACAACCTATGTCTCATAGACCTCTCTGAGACCAAGGTTGGAAGATATGAGTCTTCAATGTTCTTCACAAGAGGATAAAGAGAAGGAAAGGAAAGGTGATGTCATCATCCCTCTCACACCGTACATCCAGGAAGATCTGCAAGAAGACTCCATTTTGGAGTTGAAATTCGAGAAGCAAGGGGAAAATTCAAACGATCACACCTTTCCCAATCAGATACTTGGCTTAATTCAGCCTAGGGAGGAGCCACAACTAGTCATGCCCACTTCAAGGTATGAGGACAACTATCTAAGCAACAAGGGTCAACATCAATACCTCCAGGAGTCCAATGTAAATCAGCTTGAGGAGGTATTTTCCATTAATGTTGATACTTTGATGATATGGGTGGATGATTGACCCTTTGTTATTATTTTACTCATAAAAGCAACTGTATTCAACATCAAACCATTTACATGTCCCCCCCTTTTGAGAAAGGGAAGCTATTTCTCCCTACCTATGGCAGGCTTTGTTTCAGATTTTCTTTGTTATGGTTAGTGTAGGAGTATGTGTAGGTTTTATTTTCAGTAGAAGAAGTGCTTATGCACACTTAGCATGTGTCATTTGAGGCATGTATGATATTTGTCTTTGTACATATGTTTTGTTCATATTACTCCAGAGGTGCAAAGGCCAGGCCCTTCAGTATTCATGAAAGAGAGAGCCATAGTTGCCTTTAACAGTTGCTAGCTTCAAATAAAAAGAAAATACAGAGCAACTAAAATCAAATTTGAGATAGTCCATTCTTGGGAATAGGTAAAGCCCCAATGGGATGAGGTCAATGTCAGCAAGATGTAGGCTATCATCGGGGAGGAGTTAAAAAAGGATCAATATCGAGGCTATCATCCTTGATTTCATGCCCAATGGATGCTTCAAGGCTACTGGTCGCTTCATCTAGTAGGAGGATGTCCCCGTGAGTTTCCAAATTTTAATCCAAAATTTTCCCCAATAAATATTGTCAAACACGACCCGCATAGAAGAAACCAGAGAACTCACATTCAAATCGAACAATCAAACAACAACGGGACTCTATAATGGAGAAGAAGGGTGTAAAAAGGATCAAACATGACCCCACATAGAAGAAATACTGATTTGGCTCAGTGCATTTAACCCACATTTTGAATCCAATAGTCGTTACATGTGCAATTAGAAATGGAGAAACTAGGGGCTTAAAAGGGGGAAACAATGTCAAGGAGGCAAGAGGCTCTCAAAGCAGAGAAGCGGGAGAAAGGCTCAAAGGTCACAAATGATGCAGAGTGAGCCAAAATTGGCTAAGTATGGAGGAGGTGGTGGAAGCGCCCACGTGCCTCATCGGTCCATCTCCAAAACTTAAATCCTAAAGCAAAGACTCAAACGAGTGCGGGCCTTCCACATGTCTAGGGACCAAAATGGTAGTGCGCGCAAAATGACTAAGTATAATGGTGTCATGGAAAGAGCCACGTGTCGACACGACACTCCTGTAAATTTAAAATCCTTAACGGGTTTCCAAATGAGCACCAAGCTTCCATGTGTCCCATGTTCAAAAGGGGAAATATTCAGGGGTTGAATAGTCAAAGGAGGCAAACCGGTGGAAGAAGCCAAGTGTTACCACGACGCTACTTCAAAAGTAAAATTTGGAGCGGGTTTCTGAAAAAGTGCAAAGCTTCCATGTGTTGGGGTAAGACTTATGGCCCCACCAAGAAAAAGGACTTAGAAAAAATACAAAGGGAACAAAGAAATGACATGGAAGGTGCCACATGTCTTCTTGGTGCAAATTCAAAAATAGAAACCAAAAGCGATCCCCAAATGAGCACAAGCTCACAACGTGGCCATGTTGAAAATTCAAAGCGGAAAGGCGGTTCTTCGGAGGTAGTTTGAATTTTTTTCCCCGAGAAGGCGTAAAGTGTAAAAATGAACCGCACCTCTTCTCGGTTCCCAAGGTGCCACGTGTCGACCTAAATTGCATGCGGGCTAAGCGGGCGTTGGAGTGACTTTTTCATGCGAAATGGAAAATGCGGACCGGTGGCCCGAAGATGGTTTTTTGGAAAAATAAATTATGGGGCTGTGAGGAAATTTTTGCATTTTGTATTTTTGGTACCAAAAGGCACAAAGTGATTTTCAGGCCCATGGACTGCTTTTGCTAATCGATTTTTGCTATTTTTGTATGGACCTAACTCAAATATTCAAATGGACATATCTTTTGATCTAGTTCCTAAAATTCAACAAATTTGGCACCGTTAGAAATGTCTCAACCTTGTCTACACCACGGGAGACTAAAACTTTAATTTTGACGAGGCTAGGTGGGTGAAAATGAGAAAACATCTTTCAGGGCATTAATGTAAAATCTGATTGTTTCAACTACAAGATTTGATTACATTCCATCCATCGTTCTTCATTCTTCAACATATGTATTGACATATAGAGTGGTGGACTCAATAGATTTTGGATGGATTCATGGTGGGAATTGATGCTTGGTGGTTGAAATTTAAGAGCAGAGTTGAGTTTCTCCTCTCTCTTTTTGGTTTTCATCGTCTATATATTGTAACACTTCTCATTTGAGGAGAGACATTCTAGGTGTGGGAAAACTCTGTCAAAGTCATTTCCGGACTCCATTTAAGATGTAAGCCTTCTCCTATGCCTCGGAGAGTGTATTCAGGTGCCTCGATCACCCATGTAATGGTGTGTGCACCTTATAGAGAAATAAAATCTTGTTTCATTGCATCTTTTAACCCTTGATATCCTTTTTGTTGTTTCTTCGTACCTATCTACCTCATGTTTGCTCTCCCCTGTGTATGTATTTCATGTTTTCAGTGTAAGATGTCATGCCGCATGGAATTTGGATGGCATGATTTGGATGTGGGTCTATGTCACTTTGTCCGACCTCCCTAAGTCCCCTTTTCTATGTTCATTCTCCCTTAATAGAGTATCTCACCACTTCCTTTTCTGGTGTATCACTACTTAGTGTAGGATATTTCACCCTCTCTCTCTTTTCTTGTCCCCTTAGAATGGTTAGATTAGGATTAGGTTAGCTCTGCTCGCACTAGACTATCTTGTGGGAGTAGATTAGGAAGCAAGAATTGGATTTCTCCAGGAGGTCCATCTCAAGTTTTACAAGTTCCACAACTTTAGAGATGGTCCCATGTTGTGTAATCACACCTAATGCCCCAGCCTCAACTCAAGGCCATTTTGAGGTGCTTTGTGATTCCGCACTAGTAGTATCTTTAAAAAGAGTTGGCCACCTGTAACCAACCTTTAATATCTTATGGGTTATGACTCTTCTAGAAAAATTCTCTCCATAAACTCCTCCATGGAAATCATCAATTATTTTGGGGCTTCATCCTCAAAGTGATACATCTCAAAAGAACTCCCTCGTGGTTATTCCAAGCTAACCCATAATTAGTGATGATGTACTTTTGGTAGGCTAACTTAAGTGCTTTCTTTTCATTCTTGCTTAAATACTCAGAAAGCGTAGATGTTTGAGATAAAAAGTAGTATCCTTGTACAATTGAATTTGTCAATTTCCCAATAATATTCAATCTTTCTTCTTCAAACACATTTATCTCAATTGTTTGTAGGTTTCTTTCTGCCATTAGCTTTGCTAGGCCCAATCCTATGACTAGTTTTGTAGTTTGGATGTCCATATCAAATTCTTGCAACTTATTTGCCCATTGGCATATTTTACTTGAAATTTCCATCTCTAATATAATATCCTTAACCATGGTATGCGGAACATAAGCTATGAAATTAGAGCTCAAAATATATGGCCTCTGATTTTTTTGCCCCGACAAAAGATAAGGATTGTTTCTCTATGGTAGTATACTTCAATTCGCTCCTTGTAATGCTTTACCAAAGAAATCAATTGGTCTTTCAGCTCCTTCATCATCCTTTTGTAACAAAATAGATGTAATAGTATTCTCAAGAAAAGGAAAACATTTGTAAATCCTTTTTATAATCGGGAGTAGCTAAAATAGAGATAGTCTTCAATGCTTCCTTAATCCCAGTAAAGGCTTGAACAATTGCTTCTTCCCATCTGATACTTTGATCTTTCTTCAACATACTGGTGATTGGAATAGTCAATTTAGAAAAGTTGGAAATAAATCTCCTAATTAAATTTTTTTTCCCAAAAAAGGACTGAATTCCCTTTTTGGTTCTTGGAATAGGAACTTTACTAATTTCTTCAACTCTCTCGGGATCAATCATGACCCCTTATTTTTACACAATATGTCCAAGCAACTTTGCCTTTTGAACCCCAAAATGGAACTTCTTAGGATTTAGTGATATACCATATTCCCTGCATCTTAACAACATATTTTCTAAATGTTGTAGGTGATCACTTATTTTCCTTGAAAAACTATTACATCATCCTGATACACAACAATGAAATCATTTATATATCTTGAGAATGCTATATCCATTGCTCTTTGAAATGTGGCTCTGACATTCATCAGGCCAAATGAAATTCTCACGTACACATATGTACCCCATGGAGTAGTCAAAGAAGTTTTGATTCTCTCCGATTGTTTTACAACCACCGGGTTATACCGGAAAAACCATCCAAAGTAGATAACAATTCTAAACTTGTAACTAATTGTAACATGTTATCCATATTTGGCAAGGGGTAATTGTCCTTAATTGATTCCTTATTTAAATTTCTAAAGTCCACACACAATCTTATGTCTTCATTCTTCTATCAGATAGGTACCAGGTTTGTAACCCATGAAGAGTATCTTATAGGTTGTATGATTCCTCCATCCCTTAACTTTTTCAACTCTTCCTGCATTTTTAGGAAAAGAGTGGATTAATTGGTCTTTTTTTTTTCCTAAATGGCTTGGCATTACCTTCCAGGGGTATTTCATGCTGAAAAAGGTCTTCCATATATGCTTTCAGTTCTAAAATGACCAAGCCAAGCAGTCCTGGTACTTTTTTAGTAATTGGACATATGACTATTTTTCTTCTTTGTTCAAGTTGTTGCCTAGCCATATTCTCCTAGGTTTATCCTTTGTGCCCAGGTTATATTCTTCAACATCTCTCGAGGCTGACATGTGTCTATTAACAATGTGGTCAACATTATCAAAATTTGATTCCAATGCAACCAAACCTCTCGGAATAGTATTGGTTTTCAATTAGATAATGTATTTACCAAACAAGGTCTCTTTTCCATCATTTACACAAACCATTGGTTCCCAATCCATACTTTGATTGGAAAATTCTCCTTTATTTTGCAAAAACCTTTGGACTTGGGAATCATCTTCAAAAACTTGCCAATGCTTAATATTATCAAAGATAAACGACCACGTCAATATTTCAATATCATATTCATAATAGGGGGATACTCTACAGTTCTCAAACCTAAATTCCAATACTACCAATTTGTCACCATACGGTATTATATTTCTTATCATGATGTATTATATTGAAAGAATCAAACATTTCAATGAATTCCCAAACCGCATGCTTGATTACTTCATTTTTGATTCTTTGTAGCATACAACTTTTGGACTTTTTGACTATCAAATCTGAATCTCCTTTAACAAAATGTCTCTAACACCATATTTCTATGCAATCCTTAGACCCAAGAGTAGTGCTTCATACTCAACAATATTGTTTGTGCACTCAAAATTGAGTTTACAAGAAAAGTTAAAATCCTCTTGGCTTAGAGATATCAAGATAACACCAACGCCATTACCATATCTAGAACAAGCCCCATAAAACATCAAGTTTCAAGGAAAATGAACCTACTCAAGATACTCGCACTCATCAATTTTATGCTCCTTATAATCAACATAACCCAAAATGTTACAAACATCGACATATATGTATAATACTTCATAAGAAACATTGTTAGGGTCCTGAATGATGTGCAATATTTTCTTCTCACCATACAAATTCACAAGGTTCCCTCAATTGGTATCGTTGGATATGACATTTCCATTTGTACGCTTCAAACCCACACTAGTTTCCCATTTTCTAGATAACAACATTCCCCACTTGGGCAGATCCATAATAACCATATTCATGGTTAAGAATTTTCTTAGATAAGATGCTAATTGCACTACTAATCCTTGAGATATCCAATTACTAGCACTTCTCTTGAATCCATAGCAGTACATTTCCTAAAATTTGCTATTATCTTGATATTGAACTCATTCATTACCTCAAGAGGCATTAGATTACATGAGGCTCCCTGAATCAAACATGTAGTTATGTACCATAGTATTTTTAATAATCAAAGTGGTAAAAATGGATCTACATATAGCTAATATTCAATTAGAGAATTTCCCAAATAAACCTCATATGATTCACTCGGTTCCTCCAATGCTTGTGGTATTTCTAATTCTACAATAATAGGAGGAATCTCTACATTATTAACACTTTTTCCCCGAGTAATCTTTTCTTCCTTAAATCAAAAATATTTGAATACCCTTTTCCTATGCTCAGGGATCCTGAGTAACTCAACAATGGGAATAGTAACCTTGATCTTGATCAAGATTTGGGCTATGTTACAAGGACTATATTTGGGTAGGACAAGTATTAGGAGGAAGATTCACAGTTTCATCTAATAGTATTGGATTTTTCGAGTCTAGGCATGGGCAAGAGTAGAGGTTTTATCGGGGTAATTAGGCCTTTTCTAGAGGTATCTTTCTTAGGGATTTCCTTCGGGACATTGGTAAGAACAGGAAATTTTGGCTTTTTTTTGCCCTCTTCCTTTGACAACCTTACTTCGGTGTTATATTCTTTCTCCTAAGAAACTACCGCATTCATCAATATTTTTCTGTCTTCTTGAAAGGGATTCCTCCATCACAATTTTTAATCATCAAGGCCCTTAATTATTTAAAATAATAATTAGGAAGATCAAATGCTTGCACCATATCAATTTCAAAAGTATTAATAGGAGGAAGAGGTAATACCCAGTGAAAACAATCCCAAAAGTTTTCAACAGTTCTGGAACTTATCAATTCAGTTGAGGTTGCCCCCTTCCATTAGTTTAAAGGACATTCCATTATGCACACATCATCATATGTCTCATCATATTCTTCTTCCTCAACTTCTTAATTTACATCACATGGGGAATGTGGTAAGAAACACCTATCACACCACTCGATAACATTGGCCTCCTCCATAGTAGAAACCTTGGTAGTCAAAGGATCAGGAACCAATCTATTCTCCCTGGGTTGAGGTTGTTTATTTCCTGATCCCATGAGCCCTTTCCCTCTATCATCTGGTCTATGATCACCTCTAGGATGATTTCTAAATCTCTCCTAACCGTGTGGCTTGTGTTGACCTTGGGAACTTTTGTATCCATTTTCCGATCCGGCTAGTTTATAGAATATCTCTTTAATTGCTCCAGAAAATTTGTTACAACCTCTTCTAGATCCACATCTTTATTTGATTGAGGCCTCTCCAGATTGATTAAATTGAAACCATCTCTCTTAGGAGGCTTTCCAACTACTTTTATGTTATTTTATTTTTATAAGGCCATGACGAAATCCTACCTCAATGTTCCCAAAGTTCTTATCTCTCAAGTAATAAGCAGCATTTTCATAAAAAGTGTCAGAATATTTTATCAAATAGGACTCATCACTTGGCCTTAGGATTACAGGTAGTCTATTCAAAGTCTTGTTGAACCTAGTATTGAAATCATGGAAAAATTAATTTGGATTCTTCTTTATATTTTCAAATTTAGATAAAAGGAACTCCTGGGATCTGTCTTATTCCCATATTGCAATATAAAGGCATTTTTCATCTCGGTCCATGAATCTATTGAACTATCCGGTAAATCCTTATACTAATCATGCGCATCCTCCTCAAGAGTATAATTAAATAGCTTTATATAAACGTCTTCAAACTAAATTTCAAAAATTTCCACCATATTGACAAAGAGTCTTAAAAGTTGGTCACCGGTGATGGCATTATTCCATTGAAATTTTGGCAACCTATATTTAACATCTTGTGGCACCATATTGGTGACTCCATGTTGAATATAGAGTTACCACTAAGGATTTTAAACTTAGTTGTGCAGATGCACTAAAATTAACTTGCCAAGTGTCTATCAATGCTTAATTTCTGAAAATCTTAACCGATACGACATTCCTTTACCCACATTTATCATTATTGATGCGAATTTAGTGCAATAACCTCTAGAAATTGGAAATACTGCACAATGAACTTGTAATTTTGCACAAATATTACAAATCTTAACAAAGGATGACGTTTAAATAACTTATTTGTAATAAACCATGTAAGAATAATTACCAAGGTCGACATGTGTAAGCATTTGTAAAAATAGTCCCTGGTAGTGGCGCCAGATTAGTGTTGGTAGCTAAATTGATTCTCCTGCGAGGGCTGAGTAGAATCAAAAAAGTGGTAGGATGCTTAGAGGTAGAAAAATCATGATATAAGTTGTTTTGTAGCTGGGGAGGGGATTCAGCTGACTCTTTGTTACTCAAGCATTGGAGAAATGGATAGCACCTTACTAAGGGTTTGATCTACCCTCACTACTTTAGGTTGTGCATTCAACTAGGGTGAGAGGACCGCTTCTATAACCCGTGATGGTGAAGGTTATCAACAGATCCTTCTTTACATAATTTTTATGAAAACCTTGAGAAAATATGATCAATACAACACAATCTAAATCTCATGAGTTGTCACACTAGAAAGTGGAGATTTTTCCTAGATAAGGTTTGGGTTACTAAAGATAATAATTGAAACCTGATTGTCTCTACATATTTTTAAAGTGAAATTTGTTAAATATTTGTGGATACACAGTAGAAACAGGGTTAATTCAAGTAGGATTTATCATTTGAGAAGTTTTGGTGGGAATCTAGGAAAGATAAAGTTAATTATACAAAATATTTGAGAGCCTTTACAAATAATGGAACATTCCCTTAAAAATGCTTCAAAATAGCCAAAATATTCCTTCAATCAGAAGGTGTGTGTCAATGGAGGCCCAGAGATGAATGATTTCATACACTCTTCAAGAATTCAACACAAAGGCTCGTGTTAAAGACTCAATTAAACATTGGAAATCCATGATTCGTTATGCCTAAGATACACTCATACACTAACAAACAATTGTTGTCAACATAGTGGAAGTAAAATGATTTTAAATTTTTTATTTCATTACTATACGAAAGATCTTCTCATAATGAAATTGAAAAATCCACAATACTACCATGTGGATAATATCTTATGTGATTTAGAGGTATTATAATGTAAGATTGCAACAAGAACATGAAAAAAATTTGAAAACATTTTGAAATAAAAGTAAACACAAGTATACTCATGATCAACACAAATTCATTCAAGGTTCACTAGATTCATCAGCAGGGGAAAGTTTCTTCAACAAGCTCGAGATTATCAATGGATGTACAGTTACAACCATCTTGACATGACTAAATATACAAACACAGGGAAATCAACAGGTTTCTCAGACAATCTCTCAGGAAAATGGTTTTTCTCAAACTTTCCTAGAAAAATTAACCCCCTTTACACAAGAGTATTCTCATTGCATTTATACAATTTCACTCACTCAATCATGCCAAATTTTCCCCCAAAGGTCTAAATATTCGAGAGAATATTCCTCTTACGAACATACCATTTAATCATGTTTATTCCCTTGAAAATATCTTAATTTCTATTGCTAGGTGGATGAATCATGAACTGATCACGTTTCTCAGTTGCTCAATTATGAATGGGATGCCATGTCATAACTTTTGATATTCTTTTTAATCATTCATTTATTTTTTCATGTAAGAAATAGCCTTTTTAATAATTCTAAGGTGGATCCATATGGCTTGATCTGACAAGCAATCCTTTTCACCTTTGAGAATACACCTTAAGGAATAGATACCGCATTCATGCCTCTTAAAAATGAGTGTCCTCATATGGATTATACCACATATCTGCGCTGCGAGTTTGAGTCGGCCAAGTGTAAAGAGGATCCAGTGGAAGCCTCCACGTGTCTCCTTGGCGCAACTACAAAGGTGAAGTCCGGAGGCAGGTTCCTCAAATGAGTGCGGACCCTCCACATGCCTAGAACCCGAGAGAGTTTGACCACCTTTGAAAATTCGAGCATATGAAAGTCCAACGAAGCTTTCATGTTTTTGTTCGATGAAACTTCAAAGATGAAGTCTAGAGGTGAGACTTTAAATGAGTGCAGGATCTCCACATGCCACGGCCCTAAGAAATTTTCCTTGGTCATTTAGAAGTATCGGTATAAAGAGGAGCTAGTGGAAGCCTCCACGTGTATCTTCAAGCACACTTTTTATATGGTTCCCAAAAGTGGAGACCCCAAACAAGTGCGAGCTCTCCACGTGTCTCGGGCCCAGAAAATTTGTACCAACCATTGAAAAATTTTAAGAACCAGTGGAAGGTGCCACGTGCCTAGGGTCCGAGAAAGTTGCATCGGACGCTTGAAAAGTCTAAGTATGGGAAGATCTAGTGGAAACCTCCATGTGTCTCTTTGGTGCTCTTTCAAAAGTAAAATTTAGGAGCAGGTCCCTAAACAAGTGCGGGCCCTCTACATGTCCCAAGCCTAAGAAATTTTCCTTGGCAATTGAGAAGTCTCAATATAAAGAGGAGCCAACGTAATTCTCCACATGTCTCCTTGGCACAAATCCAAAGGTAAGACCCAGAGGAAGGATCTTAAATGAGCGCATGTTGTCCATGTGTCTATGGTCTAACAAAGTTGCACCGACCATTGAGAATTCTAAGCATGGGAAGAGCCAGCGGAAACCTCCACGTGTCTCCTTGGCGCAACTCCAAAGGTAAAAATGAGTGAAACCGACATGTCCTTTTATGGGTCATAGGCATGTATCTTATACTTTCAAGCCCTTCACTTGTAATGCATCCAAATATCAAGCAAACCCACCATGCCACATCCAATCAGAAAAGACCAAGTATGCATGGATGTTGGCATAGGATTTCTGAGAGGAGACTCAAACATGGACGATGACCAACAACAAATTTTTTCCCTGTGGAGAGAAAAATTTAAATAATACCAAGACTCAATGTGATCCATAACCCAAGGAAAAGAATGACAACGAAATCTAAATGAAGGAGAAAGTTTTCACGCATCCATATAGGGAAACAAAAATACTTCTAACCAGGAGGGATGGAAATTTTAAATGACGAAGGGGTGATATTTCAATTGAGCATGAACAAGATGAACCATATCAATAGCTTCAAGAGGTACAACCCCGTTTTCAGCTAAAATAATCTCATATGGGACCGAGATCTTTAATTTGAACTTGCTATTAATCATGATTTTTTGAACCCTCTCAAATTATTTCCACCTTTAATTTGAAATGTTTTTATCCCAAACCTTATCTCAGTAAAGCACCACTAGAGTTACTAATATCCCAAATAATTTTTTCATAGTTTTCCAATCTCATAATTTTGCCTCTCTGCATTTATTTTAGAAAGCATAAAATGCTCTCCACCCCCTACAATTCTATTTTTGCTACAAATATACCAACAGAGGATATTATTGAAGTCAAACCAAAGATATTTATACTCTATTACTTCCTCTAAAATTTTTCCATCGAAATAGAAATAATAATGAACCCATTTTAAGAGACATGCATGACTGGGTTTTAAGTAAAAGTCATCAAATAAATAAGGAAATAAAAAGATATTAGATGGTGACGTTAATTAACTTGAATGGTGAATTTTCTTGGGTTCAGGTTGCATTAAAGGATTAAATTTGAAGTTGTCAATGCCCTTCAAATTTATTTCAACTTTTCATAGAATGGTATTTAAAAATTTACACTTCAAAATACATTTTACATTAAAAATTACACATCAATACTTTGAAATGAGGCCACTTATGTTAATTTTTCATTAGAAGGGCTAACTAAAAATCACTTGTCATAAAAATTTAAATTCGATATTAATTTTTATTAATATTAGATTCATTTTAATAAATTAATTATTAAATGAATAAATCTAGCAGTGCATAACTCATACTTTCTATTTTCTTTGTTAAAGTATATCTACTCTCACTTGACACAAATCATACACAAAATCGGGGAGAAGATGAATCACCACTAAATAAGAAAATATTTGAGCGCGCTTCTATTTTCATAAGAGCAATATTAGTTTTTTTATTTTTCTAGCCATTAAATCAATTTGGAGATTTTATTCTCAATGCCCTTATTTTATTTTAGAAATTGGGTTCTTAAATATTAGTTATTTCTTTGAATTTTGTATTCAGATTGTTGTTAAGATAATAATCCTAATTGTTATGCCTCTAAGTTAACAACTTCAATATTGTGTAATCAATTAATAATTAGTGTATTTAAGGACTCCCCATGCTCTAAATTACTCTTGTATTTGAGATAGATTAAGGTATGTAATATTAAACCACATTTAGTTTTTTGAGGTTTGAAAAAATCATATGTTTTACATTTGTTTTTGTATGTAATAAATATCTTGTGATTATTATTAGAAACTTAATAGGCTTTAGAAAATTACTATTTCTTTGATCACTCGAAAGTGTCTAACAAATATTATTCACTAATAACAAAGAGTTCGTTTATGTTTCAAATCTTATATTTGTTACACCAATAATTTGGAATTGAATGCCAAAGGATTTTTTTATGAAAAGAGATATTATATTATATTATTGCAATAAGATACAAAATAGGTTTCAACAAAAACACGGGTGGTATGAAAGCAAAATCCAAAACCACAAAAAAACTAAGCCGAGCCTAGGACAAAAGAAAATGAACTAGTAAGTGCCTTGAAAAGAATCAAAACACAACTTTATGCTACGAAACAAACATTCTTGAAGCGGGCGATCATGATTATCCAACGAACTCCGAGCCTAGGAGGTCTAAGCCGATCGCGTGGGAATATCTCAACTAGGGGATTTTCTTCTTCTTTTTTACCTCTTCGAGTATGAATGGAAAGAGAAATGTGAGGAAACTTGTCAAGGTGGTGGTGGTGGAGGTGGAAAGTTCCAACCATCAAGTGTGTGCAGCTCGGGGATGACAGGAGATCCCCACCAAAGTTGGTGAGTAAGGTAAACCTAGCTTTGCTAGCGATGAGTTGGTGGTGAGTGGCTACTTTTTGGTGAGGGTGGGATGAGCGCGTGTCCAATGAAGGAAGGCTATAGAGATGGTGAGGGTGGATCCTGGGAAATTTTGCATGGGGAATCACCCCATTGTCGAAAAAAATATGAAGCTTGTCCACTTCTAGAGCTGATTTATTAGGCTAGAATTGAATCTGCAACAAAACATAGGAGATAACCATACATTTGTTATACACTAAAAATTGCTGATCAACTTCAGAATTAACAAAGAAAAAAACATTTCTTTCTTTCCATATCTTAAACATAATTTCCCCCTTGAAAACATGCCAAATTTGGGTGAAAAATGGCAGAAGTTTGGGGTTATCGCGTTAGAGAATATTTTTCCAACTAAAATAGTGCAATCTTAGAGTAAAAATAACGAATGTATCCAATTCCAAGCAATTCGTACTTTGAAAAAATAAAAATATATGCACACAAGTCTCCAATTAACCACATAGTAGGAACTTAGGAGTTGGGATCTGAATTTGAACAAGTTGAGACCTATGGGAAGGCTTTGGTGTAAAAAACACGAGAGAAAGTGAGAAATTTTTGGCTCCACATAGATAGAGAAAAACCTTCACAAATCACCGAATCCATGAGGACAGAGTGGAATGAATTCCCCATCAAGTGTTGAGTTTATCAACCATGGGAAAATGATTCAAAATCTAGCAAAGTAGCCTTTCTTGGATGAATAATTATGAAATGGGGTATCAACATACCACTTCTAATCATTCCAGCCAAGGGTAGGAGGAACACACATAAATATTTTGTAGCATATGGTTAGGGACTAAATTGAGCACTTCAATAATGCTAGCTTGATCCTAGTTGGTAAACATAAAATCGATCTTTAAGCTCGAGCCAATATTACCAAGATTTAGAGTGTTTACATAGTAAGTCTTGGATGGTGCAAGTTCCACGCTTGAAGAGTTGAGCACGGGAACTCCCGGATATCCGCAAAACACTTATCCCGAGCCTTAAAAGTGGGCGACCACCGAGGGAATGATGTTTAATGGAAATATCATTACAAAATCCATCACCTTACCATTCAAGCCATGGTTTGATACATTCCCAAGCCTTTTAAATTATTTTAAGTAAAAATTTCAACCACTTTAACAGCACTAGAGCAATAAGGTGTTTGAAAAACCCCAATTCTTTCCATGCGGGAAGCCGTAAGGTGATCCTTCTTTTATACTATGATAGAAAGCACTTTCCATGATTCTCTGCCCAGTGATGCATCTAAAAATCCATTTAGAATAGAGTTCTGCCTTTGGCGTTGTATGTCAATAAGGCCTAAGACCCTATATTACGAGGAACGTAAAAATTTCCCAAGACACTTGATGAAAACCTTCACCGGTGCGGTGTTAGCCCAAATAAATGGTTTGAGAAGCTTTTCAAGTTTATGTATGGAGGATCTTGAAGGCACCCAACACAAAGAGTAGTATACTTGTGTGGCCGACATCACTTTGGAGAAAATTTGGAATTTCCTTACTAAGGAAAGAGGTCTCAGTAATCCAATAATCTAATTTTTAGCCACCTTTTGAATGACATATTGCCATATCTTGAATGGCGAAACTTGAACGGAAAAGGATTCTTAGAAATTCAAACATTTTGTCATGTGCAAAAATATTCCACTCAAAAGAGGCAAGCGAAGTGGGCCTTTGTGAGGAAATATTTCAAGTAGAACTTATTTTTCCACCATCAAATGGAAGAACCAGACACTAAAAAGATGACAACAAGGCATTGCATGACATTACGAGATATTGGATTATTCCTCAATGAAAATGAAAAATCAATCATCTATGAAGTGATCGTTGAGTAATTGATAATTTTTCGAAGAGGGTAGTGAAATCCCCCTGATGAGCCCTTGGGTTTTGGAATGAGCCAGAAGATGTCCAAAACCTTCGGGAAGAAGCACATAGAGTTCCAACACCATCAAGAAACCTTGACAAATCGAACAAACAAAGGACTCAAAATGAGGCCATTAATAGTGATCTAGGCAAAAGCATCAAGTAAATAGCATTCGATTGTTTAGTTGAAATTGAGCCGAACCCAAGAGCATGTAGCATGGCAAGGAAAACGTCCATTCAAACCAATCATAATATTTATCAAAATAAATTTAAATGAGAATGATAGAATGAGTGGATATGTGAGCCCATTCCATGCCTTCCCAAACCGCAATGATGTTGTATAAGATGTATCGCCTTCTGAATTAAACAAGTTTTTTTCGATTGAATAAAAAATGGGAAAATACTTTGTACATGCATAGCTAGAGCTTTGAAAATTATTTTGTAGGAGACATTCAATAAAGTGATAGGCCACCAACAGGTAATTTTCTCTAGATCCCCTTGCTTCAGGATGAATTTAATATTCCCTTTGTTGATACGCAACCCCAATCACCGATTAAAAATCCCTTCAAGGTAGAATAGAAGAAGATATTTCTCAAAAGAAACCCATAAGGATTTGTAGAATTCGTATGGGTAGCCATCAAAACTTGGGGCCTTATTATTGGCCATTAACATGAATGCATCATGGAGGTTATCAATAGTAAGCATTCGGTCATAGATAACCTTCTAATCTTGACAAATGTTTCTTGAAACAACATCCAAACATTGTTCAAGGGTTTCTTGTCTATCAATAGAGGGTTGTTGAGCCTAGAAGACCATCTTATAATGTAACACAAATGCTTGTAGCATGTGTTGAGGATGAGTGACCTGAGTTCCGCAATCAAAGATGGCCCAAATTTTTTGAGAAGGATTTTTTTGCTCTAAAGGAAAGAAAGAATTCTTTTGAGACTTGGTCGCCAATTTTAAGCCAATGCATATGGGCACGAGTATGAGCTCCCAAAGTAGTTTAGTTACCGGTAGAATTTGAATTTTTGGTGAAGCATCGTAACTTGAATTTGTAGAGTTTCAGAGAAGGGGTTTCCCTCAAGCGCTACCAATGGATAGCTAAGAGTGGAGGTATTGGTGGAGGTGGAGTGGATTCTTATTTTTGCTAGCTATTAGCCATAGATTATGAGGAATCTAGTAGTCATAGTCATATCATCCTCCCACCATTGAGTCCAACTAGCATGCAAAGGTATATGAAATCATTGGTAGTTACTTGGCCATGGGGCTAAGTTGCACACACTCTTTATATGGCTGAGTGTTAACCCATGATGCATTAAGGAAATATTAAGAAATAATTGGCCTTTCTAACAAAAAGTTTGCTTATCATGCCAAGTGATACAAAATTGGATAGGGGAATGATTAGATAGTACAAAGTCGACATGACTTCCACAGCATGGCATGGAGTTAATTTTTTCAAAACCAAAGAAATATTGACCTAACAACATGGCTCTATCGATCCATTTAAGAACCTAATAAAATCCTCCTTAGAGATCAGATCAAGTGTACCATGCGTAGGAAGTTGGAGTGCAAGAAGCATTACGGTCATAAAACCGAAACTTATTGTGTATGTAAAACCACACCTCCCTTTCGATAGTTGTCCATATCATTAATAGGTAGCCGCACTTTTCTGTGGGTGATTAAACCATATTAAAATCAACACTTATGACCCAATAGGAATTAGGAATTGTGTAATCTATCCATTGCCAAATATCATCCCTTTTACCCACATCGTTAGAGGAATATATATATCAATGATTCCAAAAGGGTGACTTTCAACATTAAATAGGAACTATATGGCACGGTTGGTGGGGTTGATGTCATGGTCAATTAACAAGGGCCACCATCTAGGAGTGAAAATGGAAATTAAATCCCCACGCCATGCTTCATGATTACGCAAAAGGTCAAACTTTCATGCCAGATGGATTTACAAACCATCTATAACTGAAAACCTATAATTTTCACCTCCTACAAAAACAAAACATATAAATTGGAAAATATTTGTGAAGTGTCATGAAGAACGTACTTGTAATAAGATTTTATTAGACCCAAAACATTAAAAGATAAAAAATGCACGGGAGACGTCGATAAAGAGCCATGTCATCAGTAACCAAGCCTTCAAGGGCATTGAACAAGTTATGTGAGAATTGAGAAAATTTATGCTACAAAAAATCATGCAAATATTTTTAATTCCTCTCGACGTAGGTGATGCTTTACTCCTCTTCTATTGAGTCCACATTTCATGCCAAGCTATGATCTTGAGAGATGTGAGAAGGAATTCGGGCCGTTTGGCTAGCCCCTTGAGTTGTTTGTTAAAAAAAAAAACATGGTGACATTATAAACAATATTTTTCTTGTCCATTATAATTGAGGCCACCTTGGGTGTGCTGGAGTATTTTTTTAATTGGAATGATAAGTTGTGATAGTAGTTGGTTTCATAAGTAACAACAATTATCTCACTAGCTCATGCGGGTTATGTTCCTTAATAGTGGGCTCACACTAATCTGTTTGAACCAAAGGCCTTGGATTGTTGATTTTTATTCTTGTTTTTCTATTGCCCCATTATTTTTAAACCATCCTCCTATGGGGATTTGTTTGGTTCAAAGGTTTTTTTGCAGAATTGGGAAATTTCAAGGAACATAAAGAGGGTAGTCTTTGATCTTATGATCAAAAGCCCGATAGTGGAAGAAAGTGTTAGGAAATTTAATATACATAATATGCTGGGATTAATGTGTGTCTCCCATCTGGATTTCCACAAATTCTTTTAGTTCTCAAGAATATATACCTCAATACAAACATGATTCGTAAATTAGTATCATAAAAATGGTGTGGTGCGAGGTAAACCACCCGCTTGATGGAAGAAAAAATATAATGCAAGAAATGAACACAAGGCAAGGGTAGGCTAGGAAATTCTACCTAGACTAGCACTTTAAGTGTGGTATACTCAAGAAACAAAAAGTCTTTGGTCCATGGATATAGGACCACGAAAGAGTTCTGAGACATACTGTGGCTTGTCGGGATAGGATGTTGGGAACATTGGCTAGGTTAGAGAAGTGAAGAAGGAAAAATACTTTGGTCATATTTTGGACGCTATTAAGTTGGGCCCCATGAGGTTTCTGGTTGTGTTAACCCGAGATTTGAGCATAATCTCAAAGGGATGCGACCCACAAAATACCCAATGAGATAGAATTTTTCCAACTAGTTACAAGTAGCATTAAAGTTAGGAATAGGTAAAACCACATCAGGAGGAGAAACATTACCTCGTGGAAGACCTTCACAATTTTTTAGGGTTTTTCACTTTGGGACGCATTGTTGCTCAAAGCTCCACTATCTCTAGTCATGGTTGTAACAAATGGGATTGATGAGGGAGAAGTCATTATATAGGAGCACCCAATGGATGGGAAACCCTTAAAAATGATGGAATTAATATCCCTTAGAGTTCGATAAGGTTACAAGATGAAAAAGTCGAATGTGACAAACCCTACCCTCAAAGGAATTTTTATTTATTGCTCTAAGAAAATATTAATACTCAAAGCGTATGAGAAGTAAAATATAATTATTGTTGTGAATCTACATAAATCACATTCAAAGAATACTATGTTCAAGGTGTAATGCCACATTTTTTCAAACCAAAATATTCACTTTAGATTTTCTTAAATATTTAGCTAATTTTTTTAATGTAATTAAAATACATATTAATTTTTTTTTTTGTTTCATCCTAATGATTAATGTCTCCTATTAGACCATAACTATTTATTTAATAAAATTTATCATAGTCCATGAATATTTAAACATCCCAAAAATTTATCAATCCATTAAAACAATAACTCTTATTTTTTCTCTTTTGTTTTCAAAGGGTCACTTTATTGAAATTACCCCTATGTAATATAACACTAAGTTATTGAACAAATAACCTAGGATAAATAATTTAGGCTAAAATTTTCCCTAAGGCCACCCACATTAATATATTCACCCCATTTAAAATATTTTCCCCATCCTACTTAAATCCCACAACTCAAACGTAGGAGGGTAAAATCCAATCCCTAAGATTAATTAAATGTGAATCATTGGATCTATGTCTCTCCAAAATCCATAGGCTTATAAACCTAAAATTCCTTTTGTCTTTCTTTTTGTTTCATTTTTTTTCTTTCTTGTGTATAGGTAGGGTTTTAAGAAGTAATGGGGTAGATCATGCCATTTAGATTATTGAGAGCTCCATCTCGGCTCCCACCGAGCTTTTGATGGAGGAACACCATTCCTTTATTTTTATTTTATCTATATTCATGTATGTATATAACAATATACATACATATATATAGATGTGTGTGTGTGTGTGTGTGTGTTTACACACACCTACATATCATACACACACATATATACATATATACATACATACATATGTATAAATATATATGCATATATATGTATAAATATATATATATATATGTCATTGGCAAGAGAAGTGGCCTACATGAATGGCAGTGGCTGCGTATCTGCATAGGGCATTGACCTAGTTAAGGATGGGAGGATGGGGGTTGTGTGTACAGTTTAAGGGAGTGGGGAGGTTGTGGTGTGGCGAGCCACACCAAAGTCTCGAGGAAATGCTTAATGTATGGATCGTACATGCTGCGGCCTATCCTGGCCCTTCCCAACTATTTTTTATTTTAGATAAGTATATTATAAATTAAATTCACATGTGTGTGTGTGTGTGTGTGTGTGTGTGTGTGTGTGTGTGTGTGTGTAAATATAAATAAGGTCGATTATATATCATTTTTTTCTTTTCTTTTTCTTAAGTATGGAACATATATATATATATATATATACAAGGTATGTCACATTAAACCAATACACTACAATGGCCCTTATCAAATTTGATTTGCAATTATTATCATCAATAAAAGGTAAGACAATTTACGATATGACTTAGTTTTAATTTAATCCTTCATTCTCATATAAAATCAGGTTTTCTTATACCTTTCCTTAAACAAAACTAGTATAGTAAATATGAGATGAATGCAAGATATCAAGGTAAAAGTTAGATTCCAAAACCAATGGATATATGTATATATTTATTCCAAAATTTGGTTCTAAGAGAAGACCCATTTGTTATAAGGAAGTGCATATTTTTACTAATATGCGCAAATAATATGAAAGCTTACATTCCTTATACCTACAACATATACAAGTAAAATACATTTAATAACAAAAAGGTCAATGAATAAAAAATTTCTATTGTAAAGATAATAGGCAAGTAACCACTTCAAGAGTGATCAAAGTATGGTTCTTATCATATGATCATTTCTTATCTATTCTTTTCTTCAACAGAATATAAGATTCAAATCTTCTTTTCCAAACTCTAATCTTACACTAGTTTTTGTAGAGGAAGAAATTCCTCTACAACTCCCATTTAGAAAATGATTACAAGACATGTACAAAACAAGAGTATGAATTCCTTTAAATATGAGAGTGACAAGGTTCCAACACAACAAGATTTCTTCTCAAGAATATGATCAAAATGCAGCTATCTCTTCCATTTAAAAAGGTATTATCAACTGAATCACAACACCCTTAGAGTTTACACAAGTGCATATACTTGAG